>CM035426.1:43551181-43823681 GCA_020310875.1 Ceratopteris richardii | reverse complement strand
CTCCATTTTGTTCAAGCCGAGGAGTCCTCGAGCGTGAGGAGTATTAGACCAATTTTTATAATTTTTAGACTCCGTTTGACCCCTCAGATAAGCTCTGGAACCTTTTTAATTAGGCCGGTCACTAGGTCTAGATAGGGCGAAAACTTGTCTAAAAACTATAAAAAGAGCTAGAGAGCTCATTTTTGAGGTTGGCTTGTTAGATAGTTATATTCTTAGTAGTTTATGAGAGCTTTGAGCTTTTGAAGGCTGACCACAATAATGTACAAATCTGAGTGCCTAAGGAATTAGTAGCAGCTCAACTAGGGAGATTGCACATGTGGATACCCAAGGAACCCTTACATGCACAAAAGCCCATGCTCTCCCTCACGAGAAAAGTCTCAACAAAGAAGCCAAAGAGAGGCAAGGGTTAGAACCAAACGTAGAGATCAAAAGAAGATCAACTCACCGCTTCGGCAATAGTAAGAAGACAATCATCAAGGGTATGGGTTTGGAAGCCAAAAGCACTAGTAGCCCCCACAGAACCAAAGATCCAACCATGAGGGACACAAAATTTAAGAAACCATCCAAAGATTCAGAGGCCACAAGTGATATGTATGTGGCTGAATACTGTTCTAAAATGGATGCCTATAAGTAGGAATGATCAGTTGTCAACTAATCGCATCATTTCGAGATCCAATGGCTACCTCCAACAAAGACTGCATCAATGTCTACAAGTAACATCGGAAGCCTCGACATGCGAACACCATGTGCTCCTTGCACAACCTTGTCTTTTGCACCATTCATGTCCTACATTTCCAAAGTATGCATTAATATAGGACCACTTTACACGGCTGTGCTGTAGAACAAATATTGATGAAGGCTTCAGTGGCCAAGGCTTCAGTGGCCAAGGCTTCGGTGGCCAAGGCTTCAGTGGCCAAGGATCAGTGGCCAAGGCTTCAGTGGCCAAGGCACCTTCAATGGCCAAGGCACCACACGCCCAATCTAGAGTTGGGCCCCAGGATGGAAGATTTGGGCGACTGTATGCCCAAGGTAGACCTCACAAGGCTGGGTCCGGAACCAGCCACTCATCATTACACGACATGGTCCGACACTGAGGCAGGGGCGGCTGAGGTGACGGCTGACTCTTGTCACCGCCTAATGCATTAACTCCCACTACCCCGATGGAACAAACTCTCCTGTTGTAACCAACTCTTCACCCCTCTCCTATAAAAGGAGAACCCGCAAATGGAAAAGTGTGTGATATCAGAGCACGAATAGGCCATATGTAAGCTGAGAGTGAGAGAGTGAACTTAGAGCTCCTGGTAGTGAAGTCCCGTCATGCGTCCTTGAAGCCATTGTGTAAGACTACCCTGAGGTCTTCTCATAGTGTTGTATTTGACCTTCTAATTAGTATGGTGTTGTGCTCCATGCTTGCAGGAGCTTGATCCTTACCTCTAAGTGTGGTACCTAGTGTTGATCTGAAGGTTTAAGTGATAAGTGTCTATTTTGGTAAGGTGTTCATGTGCTTACATATTCTCCAGGAGTAGTGCATTTTGCATTCCCTGTACCCACACACTTCATTTCACCACCTACAGGTGAAAATTTGGCACGCACGGTGGGACAGGGCTTCTGGAGATTTCTCGTATTTGAGAAATCACTTAAGACTTAAGTACCCTCCACTTTGAGTAATTGTCTAAGATTGAGTAACCAGAGCCACTTTTTTCCTCGGGGCGACCGCCCTTTTTCCTCCTACTACTCCCTACCCTCCGGGCGACTTCTCCTCATCCTTCTCAACTTTGGGCGACTACTCCTCATCTTTCGCACTTTTGGTGGGCGACTCTTCTCTTGGATTCTGGGGCGACTTCTTCTCTTAGATTCTTGGGCGACCCCTCCTCCTCTGTTGATTTCCTAGGCGACCTCCCTCTTCCTCCTCATCCTCCTTCTTGGCTTCTGGGCGACTATTCCTCCACCTCCTCTCCGGCTCCTGACTTGGCGACCACTCTTCCTATCCCCGTGTTGGCCCCTTGGGTGTCAACTTCTCCCCTTCCAACTTTCCCTTGGGAGTCAACTTCTCCTCCTCCAACTTCCCTCTGGAGTAACCTCTTTTTGGGCGAAGACTTCTCCCGGGCGACCTCTCCCTTGGGGCGAACTCCTCTTGCAGAAGAAGTTGTTCCAAAAATGGTCCATGACCCACACCAGAACTAGCAAGGAGAGGCAGCTAAACCCTAAGAAGACACCAATCAAGTGTTATCACAGAAGGCGGCCAGACTTTTTCCAAACACCCATAAGAAGCCTCTCTGTTTCTGGCCTGGTCTCTAGAATCGAGGGGTTAGATTCAAACCTAGTCTGTAGAGTAGAAGGGTTAGACGACAAAGCTAAAACTCAACGCACTCTTCTTAACAAGGCCATGGCTGAAGAGCTTTCCGCTCTTTTGTCAAGAATCAATATCAGATTTTCTTCATTTCACGGAGGTGCTAATGAAGATCCCGAAGATCATATACGAAGATTTCTTTCAACTTGTAAGAGCAGAGGCTTACAACAACGACAAGACGCATTCCTTGCTCTCTTTCCATCCACTCTTGAGGGACTGGCGGACAAATGGTTCAGCCAGTACGCGGAAAACCATTTCCAGACATGGGAAGCATTGAGGACCGAGTTTACAGATGCATTCCGACCAGGTAACTCTACAGAAAGAACCTTGGATGAACTTGAGAATCTAATCTTGCATATGGGAGAATCATTTTCAGAACTTATGACGCGGGCAAGGTCACTAGTAGCAAGATTGCCGGAACCTCCAGGAGATTTCCTTGTCAAGAAGTGGGTGGAGAAGGCCTTGCCAAAGTCCACCCAGCAGAAGCTAAGAGAGCTGTTGAGACCCGACTCCACCTTGAGAGAATTTGAAGCAGCTGCCACAAGGATTGAGGCTGCACGAGTCCATTTTGGAGCACATCCGGGAAAAACCCTTCCCCAAGATGAAGACATGGTGACAGCCTTGAGGAAGGAACTAGAGACCTTGAAACTGCAAAGGAATCGAGAAGAGGACAAGGGAACTTCAGAAGGTCTCGCTCAATTACGACAAGAGCTTGAAGAACTCAAGACACTAAGGGAGGTGAGAACTGGACTGTGGTGTTCTCTGTGTAGTACCCAAGGACACACATCACACGAATGTCCAAGGAAGCTAACATGCCAGTTCTGTGGCAAGGGTGGCCATGAGGCCAAGGATTGTTATTTTCTAAAGGGTTTTGGAAATCAGACTATGATACCTGGGCAACCTCCGGTAGCTCAATGGGCAGGAGTGGCTCAATCCTCTCTATTGGGGCAGCCACCATTACCATCCACTACAACGCCTCCAGTAACAACTTTCTACACCAATCAAGGACCTCAACGGCAAGAAGGTAGACCTCGTCAGAATCGACCACCTAGGCCTATAATGTGCTACAGATGTGGGGAATATGGACACTTCCAAAGTAAATGTTCACTTCCTGAGGATGCTCCACCATGCAAAAATTGTCCTGAAACAAGGGATCATTACACGAAGGACTGCTCAAGGTCAATGCCTTCTACAAGCACGCCAGGTAACTCTTGCCCCCTGCATATGATCACAGTATCTAATGATAAGGGCAATGTAGGCTCCCCAAGCGCCCGAGTAGTCCAACTCGAGGAACTTTCCGGAGTCATGACTAGGGCACAAAAACAGAAGGTAGCTTTGAAGGATGCTGCAAAAGAAGCAACAGATTCATCAAAAGACAAAGGGAAAAAGACCATGGAGCATGAACCTTCTCATGGAGCCAACCACCACCAAGACAAAGCAAAAATCTCACTCGGAAGAGATAAAGATACTAATGAGCAAGTTATTGACAAAGCATATGCAGTATCTAAGGAGGACCTAAGGCAATTCCAGCATGGATCTACTTCGAGGAACAGCCAAGAAGGCTTCCTCACGGCAGTTCAAGTCTTGCAGAGCACCTACCAACAGGTATCTCTATATAACTTGTTAGCAATGAGTCCTGGATTCAGAGGAGAGGTAATGGCTGCCATAAATGGGTTAGACCCTGGCACCATATTAAGTGGCGGGCAAGGTTTCACTTCTCTAACTTCACAACAAACACCTATTCCATCAACTTATAGCTCAGAACCATCTAGGATGGCACCTCTCACTGATTACAAAAGTCCTAGGTTAACTGTAAGTATCAAGGGAACTCCCTTGGTGGGAGTGATAGTTGATGGAGGATCTGGTATTAATCTGATGCCGGAGTACACCATGACATGGCTAAACCTGAGACCAACTAAAGACGCTCACTTCACAGTATCACTGGCAGACCAAAGCAAAGTAAGCCCATTAGGCATAGTGGAAAGGGTGGAAGTCATCATACATAACCTAAACTTTGTGTTGGATTTTGTGGTAATAACACTCCCTAAGGTGAAGGGAGGATTTCCGTTGCTGATAGGAAGACCATGGCTACGCCACAGTAAAGCGGTGCATGACTGGGGAAGTGACACCTTATGGGTGACCGGGCCAGACAAGGTGATGAGACAACTCCACATGGAAGGAGGACCAGATGAAGCCCTAGGTACTTCTCAAGTTGTTCTACATCGAGATGAGAATGCACAGGAAGAAAGCACTAGAGAAAAGGGACCACGAACCATTCCAGAGGGAGCAGACATTTTGGCCACTTCTCCTCCACCCTCCTCCAGCTGGGCGACCCCACCTCCACCCTTCAATAATTGGGCGACTGAACCTCCTGTTTGGGCGACTGAACCTCCTGTTCGGGCGACTGAACCTCCACCCTCCTCCACCTGGGCGACTCCACCCCATAATCCAAGCTGGGAGCCTCCGAATAACTGGGTCGCCCCAGAAGCTTGGGCTCCTCTAAGATCCCCACATTGGGCACCTGAATGGGCAGCTTACGTGCCACCTTGGGCTACTCCTACAATTGGCTGGGCGGCTCAATGGGCATCCGGAACGTCTCACACAGAACCATGTGAGACAACACCACATGACATCAAGGAAGAAGTTGATGAAGGAGAAAATCTATCCAATGAAGAACTAGGGGACATCATGGATTGGATAAAAGAGACCAACAATGCTACATGTTTCACGGTAGCAATCATGAATAAAGAGGCAGATGAACCTGTTATTGTGGAGTTTGTAGTCTTTGGCGAGCCAGCCAAAGATTTTCGAAGAGGTAAAATTCCGAAAAGAGTTGAAGGGGAAGATAAGATTGAATCAAGCGAAACAGACGAAAAACTAGTGGAAAGCATTTTTCCATTAGCCGAAGTTCCGGTAGGATGGACACAGGAAAAGTCCGAAGAAATCACTATCAATGATAGTCCAGCATTCACAGAACAGACGCTGTTCAAGGCTGAGGAAGAGGCACCTGTGGAGCCAGTTAAAGAAGTCAACTTGGGGGAAGACGGACATCCACAGAATCTTTTACTCGCAAGTTGGTTATGGGAACACCCTCTTCTGCTCACAGAGGTAATAACATTCATGAAGAATTTTAAAGACATATTTGCATGGAGTTACAAGGATTTGACAGGAATACCAAAAGAACTCGGAATACACACCATTCCTCTAGTGGATGAAGCTCGGCCAATTAGAGGAAAGATGTATAGGCTAAATCCCAAATATGCAGAAGCAGTCAAAAGGGAAATCCAGAAAATGGAAGAAGCAGGAATCATAGTCCCAGTAGAGCATTCCGAATGGTTGTCCTCTATGGTCATAGCACCTAAGAAGCAGCCTAATAAAATCAGAGTTTGCGTGGATTTCCGAGCATTAAATAAGGTCACCATCCCTGACGGGTTTCCCACTCCCTTTTCTGAACAAGTGATTGAAGACGTGGCGGGACACATGCTATACAGTTTCATGGATGGTTTCAGTGGATACAATCAACTAGAAATCCATCCTAACGATCAGCCAAAAACAGCCTTCGTAACTCCTTGGGGAACCTATATCTACACCAAAATGGCTTTCGGTCTTAGAAATGCACCAGCCACTTTCAATAGGACAGTGTACCTAATCTTCAACAAATTGCTCCTAAAATTCTTAAGAATTTTTATGGACGACTTTTCGACCTTCTCTGGAGCAGCCTGTACTACTGCAGTAGAAAATGTGCCAGAACACTTGAAGCAATTAGAACAAGTGTTCAAGCGTTGCAGAGAAACAGGTTTGAAACTTAACCCTAACAAATGTCATTTTTTGGTAACTCAAGGTACCCTATTAGGACATGTAGTCTCTGCAAAAGGCATGACTCCAGACCCGGATAAGGTAATGGCAATTCTCAAGCTTCCAAGACCTATCAATGCCAAAGAGGTCCAAAGCTTTCTCGGGCACACAGGATATCACCGCAAGTTTATACGCATGTATGCCGAGGCAGCACGACCACTTTCACGACTTACAAGCAAAAGTTTTCCTTTCCAATGGCTTGAAGAAGAGGAGTCAGCGTTTACCTATCTAAAACAACGGTTGGCGTCTGCACCCATACTCATTTCACCAAATTGGTCAAAAACATTCCACGTGCATGTCGATGCAAGCTTGTATGCGGTAGGAGCGGTACTGACTCAACCAAGCAAGGTACACAAATTAGATCAACCCATTCACTATGCAAGTAGACTCCTCTCAAAAGCAGAAAAGAACTATAGCACCACAGAACGGGAAGCACTCGCTATTGTATTTGCCCTCAAAAAATTCAGGCACTATCTTTTAGGTACTACATTCACCATAATTACTGACCATCAGGCTTTAAAATATTTGTTGAATAAGCCGCAAGTTGCAGGAAGAGTATGGAGATGGTTGCTTCTCTTCCAAGAATTTGATTTTGAAATCATACAAAGAAGCGGTAGGCAGCATGTCATTGCAGACCATCTCTCTCGCATGAGGCATCCGGGACAAGCAACAAAGGGAGTAGAAGATGATTTCCCCGACAGCCAAATCTACAAAGTAAGTATGGCACCAACATGGTATGATGACTTAATTCTCCTTCTAGGGAAGGGCCAATTTCATACTGGGTCCACTCCATTGGAAAAGCGTAGACTCCTCCTAAAAAGTAAGAATTTCATGATGGCAAAGGATACCCTCTATAAGGTTGGCCCTGATGGGATGTACAGAAGGTGTCTTCAACCACATGAAACGGAAAGTGTTCTTCAATTGGCACATGAAGGAAAGTCTAGTGGTCATTTTCCGGGACATATCACTGCGCTCAGAATCCTCCAAAGCGGCCTATGGTGGCCATATCTCTTTAGAGATGCCACTAAGTTTGCCAAGGCATGTGATGTTTGCCAACGATGTGCGCCCAAACCAACACGACAAAGAAATCAGCCACTCAATATCTCTATGGCTTGGCAACCATTTGAGCACTGGGGACTAGACTTTGTCGGCCCTATCTTCCCAGTAGCACAAGATTCAGGTGCAAAGTATCTTTTAGTGGCGACCGATTATGCTACTAAGTGGGCTGAAGTTATAGCAAGTAAAGATTGCACTGCAGAAACGGTAGCTCACTTCTTGTATAATCATATCTTTTGCAGATATGGGTGTCCAATAGAGATGACAACAGATCAAGGGTCCCATTTCGTCAATAGGGTGTTGACTTTGATTTTTAACAGGTATCAAATTTTCCATAAAAAGTCCTGTGCTTATTACCCAAGGGCAAATGGGCAAGCAGAGAGCACAAACAAGGTCCTTATGCTCCTACTAAGGAAAACATGTTTACAATTTCCAAATACTTGGGGACAGGCATATCTTGGAACCTTGTGGGCATATAGAACCTCGTTTAAGGCCACAACAGGTCATACTCCATTTGAACTATTGTATGGATTACAAGCAATTGCTCCTTTTGAGTTCTTGCATGGCTCCAACCGAGTGGGAATCAATCGAATTCCTGAGCTTACTAGCACTCTTTCAGCAAACATTGTAAGGCTCCAACTTCTAGAAGAAAAAAGAAGGATAGGCAATGATACTCTAGTGACAGTACAAGAAAAAAGGAAACAAAATCATGATGCCAACCTCTGGAAGTCAAAAATTACGGAAGGAAGCTTAGTTTTGATGTACCATCCGCGACTATTCGAGAAGAAGGCTAAGAAGAAACTCATGCCAAGGTGGAACGGACCTTTTAGGGTCATACGAACACTTCCAAAAGGGGCAGTACAAATCTCCACGCTCGCAGGAACGATCCTCCCCTTAGTCAATGAATCCAAGCTAAAACCCTATGTGGAAAAATAGAGAAGAGAGTATCTACCTTTGTATATAGTGTACATACCCATATGTTGTTACCTGTTAGTCTTTATCATTTACGAATGTAGATATTGGGCTTTTCTCATCTGTCTTCCTCACCTAACTCGTCTACTCCCACCTTCCTCTCATGGGCTTACACTTCCTTTTCCTTGGGGGCTTTCCTTCTTCTAAGGCCACCTCTCTAAGCTAGAACCTCTCTTGGGCACCTTCCTTCACACCTGGGTGACCCTCTACTTGGGCGACTTCCCTTCTTGGGCACTTCCTTCACACCTGGGCGACCCTCTACTTGGGCGACTTCCCTTCTTGGGCACTTCCTTCACATCCCCTACCCTTCCTCCAATTGGGCGACCCTGCCCAGGACCCCCCAACCCTCCTTCCACTTCTCAAAATGAGCACCCTCCCTTCCTCAACTTGTAGTACCTCCTCTTCAGTCATACTGACCGAGCGACACTCCTCCCTTTTTCCCTTTGCTGTCCCTTCATTGTGCCATCATAGCAACCTCACCACCTGACTCCCTCACTTACCTCTCTTGGGCGACCTCCCAACTCTCATCTTGGGCGACCTATCTTGGCGACCTCCCAACTCTCATCTTGGGCGACCTATCTTGGCGACCTCCCAACTCTCATCTTGGGCGACCAATCTTGGGCGACCTCCCAACTCTCATCTTGGGCGACCTATCTTGGGCGACCTCCCAACTCTTATCTTGGGCGACCAATCTTGGGCAACCTCCCAACTCCCTCACTTACCCATCTTGGGCGACACCCTTGGGAGACCCACACCTTGGCAACACCCTTGGGCGACCCCCCTGGCCGATCCCCCTTCACCCTCTCTTGGTGAACCTCTCATATTCCTCTCCAAGGCGACCCCCTTACTACTCTCCTCAACAGGGTGACCCCCAATTTCCTACAGTTGGGCGACCCTCACCCAGGGCGACCTACCCTCCCACCTACACTCTCATAAACCTCTCATATTCCTCTCCAAGGCGACCCCCTTACTACTCTCCTCAACAGGGTGACCCCCAATTTCCTAGAGTTGGGCGACCCTCACCCAGGGCGACCTACCCTCCCACCTACACTCTCATAAACCTCTCATAGTGAACACCCCCTCCTCCTAGTGGCCAAATTTCAGAAATTGGGCGACTCTCATCCGTCACACACCTCTACAATTGGGCGACTCTCATCCCTCACACACCTCTCCAGATTTCGGAAATTGAGCGACTCTCATCCCTCACACACCTCTACAATTGGGCGACCCTCATCCCTCACACACCTCTCCAGGGCGACCCTCTACCATAATTCCTTCCCCCCAAACTTGGCGACCATTCTGCATCGGGCGACCCCCCTCCCAGGCCACCTCTCCACCTCCTCTCCACGCGGGCGACCCATCTTATCTTTAGCTCCTCCTACCTACGACACACGGCAGCCCTGGGCGAACTCTCCACCTCCCCCACCTGGCAGCAGGCGACCGATCCACGCGGGCGACCTCTCCCAGTCCCCTCAGCATATAAGCAGCACCACCCCTTACTTCATCCCATCCCTAGCAATCACCGATCGATAGCGGGCGACCTCCCCACCTTTCCCCACCCGGCAGCAGGCGACCTCTCCACCTCCCCTTCCCAAATTGGGCGACCGACGCCGGCGACCTCTCCACCTCCCCCCCAATTGGGCGACGGACGACGCAGGCGACCTCTCCACCTCCCCTCCCCAAATTGGGCGACCTCTCCCACTCCACCCGATCGACTGACTCTCCCTCTCCGCTCCATCTCCCCTGACCGGAGTTGCAGGCCTTCCATCTCTTCTATTCAGGCAGCCCTCCTCAACGACGCCCACAACCGGTAGCAATCAGCCGGCGGCCCTCTCTCAGAGGTGCGTGTTTGCAGCAATTCTCTATCTACAACATGGCCTCATCTTCGCTGGAGATAGAGGAAACATTCTCTGAATTCAAGACGGACACTGAAAGTGCAGCATCCGGACAATCCTCTGATGATTCGAGTGATTCACTTTATGTGGTCTCCAAGGAGCACTCCTCAGAGTCAGAAGAGTCACTCGACCAAGAAATTCAGCGAGACGAACATATCACTCCAGCAGCCGAACCCAGTCTTCAGCAAGATTCTGCTACATCTTCAGCAAACGTGGCAACCACGACCGAGATACTCGTTTCCATTCTTGACGAAATCACCTTGAAGCTAGACCTAACTATATGTGGTAAGCTTCATAGTTCATTTTCTTCCCAGGAATTAAAGAATATGGGGTTGTTCACCATTGCAAGTGCCAAGCTTCCCACGCTTGGTGATCCTCAAGCAAGTGGGATGGAGATCTTGACACTGTTCAAGTCCTTCCCCTCTCTTTCTGGAGGACGAATTACCAAAGAGAAGCTCGCTACCATGTTGGGCAGCCAAGAAATTCCAGATTCTCGAAAAGCAGGAAGCTATGCGGAGATGTCCATTTCCGACATTTTACAGACATGTACCAATAGCTTCTCCACTGCCACTTGTAGCCAGGTAATGATGCAGAGGCTCATATTGTTCAAAGCATTTTTTCTCTTGAAGGACAATCTGCATTTCACGGACGTAAAGGTATGTGAGCCCCTTCTTTGCTTTGCCCAAGCAAAGCCCTACCCATATCATAAGGTTTTACTTCAGTCCCTGGCAGAAAGAAAGAAGAGGTATGGGCAGCAAGTGGGCAAAAAGGCACTCACATTCAAAGTGATAGGTGGTCATATCATGTCATACATTTACAGATATTTTATCGCTCTCCACTCCAAAGGCAAAGACCTACCGAGCCACACCTCATCACAAAGTCCGCACACGGCGACTCCTGGCAAAAAGAGAAGGGCAAAAGTTCAAAAGGATTCCAGAGAGCTCCTTGAGAAGCTGCCTATCGACCACCAAGGGTATGCTAGATCTTCTAAGAAGGTACGCACATCCGCCAACACTCCATTTCCCCCAATCAAGTTAGTACCCACTACGCCCACCGCCCCACCTCACTCCAACCCCACTCCACCTCCTGCTTCCTCCCTGACTACTCCCACTACCATTGATCCCCCCCGAGATCCGATTCTTCTCCAATTCCCACCATGCCCCACCCCACCGCCCTCCCCTCCACAACCCCTACCACACCATTCGCCATCTCCCCAACCACCATCTCAGCCCCCTTCGCCCCCACCTCCAACATCCACACCCATTCCTCACACACACACACCACCCCCTACTACGATCCCTCACAGCTCCATCTGCCCACCCCCATTCGACATACTGCCTTTTCCACCCCCATTTCGATTCTCCCCTTCTCGCCACAACCCTCCCACTGATTTACCTCCACACCCCCTTCTTGAGGCATCTAGTGTTGAGCAGCTCTCCACGAATGCCAAACATGTATGGCCAATAGTCCCTAATCATTTACAGGGTATGTGCCAAATGGATGTAGCGAAGAATAGGTTTGCCGAGATTTCTAACAAATTGATGGAAGACAGGCAGGTGTGTGTGCGATTAGAGAATCGGCTGACCCATTATACTCATATGTTAAGTGAAGAGTTTCTGCGCGTCAGCCTCGTCAACAAGGAACTCTACATGCAGATAGCTGAAATGTCTAGTCACTGCAAGACCACGCGCCTTCTTGAAGACAAGGTAAAGAATTTGGAGGCATTTTTGCAGGATGAAGAAGCGAAGACCAAAAGATTGAAGGCTGAAAACAATGCCTTAAAATCAGCAAACAATCAGCTCTTGGCTGAGAATACAACTTTAAAGAAACAAAAGGACGCACTAAAATCCAAATTTAGTGCATTAAAGGCTCTGCTCACATCATCCGATACTGAAGACAACAATCCAGCACAGGAAGAAACCACTCAAGCTGCTAATCAAGACCAGCAGAAGGAACAGTGACTAGTCTCATAGTTCTTTAGTATTTCATTTTCGCACAGTGTCATAGTTACATTTTGATACCGTTGTAAAATTTTTGGAACATTACTTTGTTCAGCAGGGCTCACTTTTTCTTTTGCAGCCAATTATGTATTCATTCTCATGTTGTAATTTTCTATCCGCCATTTTCTGATGTAATTTTTCTCCTCCTCTCTGTATTTGGACCTACTTCCCCTCATCTCTCCGGGACGGAGAGACTCTAGTGGCGGGCAACCTGTAGAACAAATATTGATGAAGGCTTCAGTGGCCAAGGCTTCAGTGGCCAAGGCTTCGGTGGCCAAGGCTTCAGTGGCCAAGGATCAGTGGCCAAGGCTTCAGTGGCCAAGGCACCTTCAATGGCCAAGGCACCACACGCCCAATCTAGAGTTGGGCCCCAGGATGGAAGATTTGGGCGACTGTATGCCCAAGGTAGACCTCACAAGGCTGGGTCCGGAACCAGCCACTCATCATTACACGACATGGTCCGACACTGAGGCAGGGGCGGCTGAGGTGACGGCTGACTCTTGTCACCGCCTAATGCATTAACTCCCACTACCCCGATGGAACAAACTCTCCTGTTGTAACCAACTCTTCACCCCTCTCCTATAAAAGGAGAACCCGCAAATGGAAAAGTGTGTGATATCAGAGCACGAATAGGCCATATGTAAGCTGAGAGTGAGAGAGTGAACTTAGAGCTCCTGGTAGTGAAGTCCCGTCATGCGTCCTTGAAGCCATTGTGTAAGACTACCCTGAGGTCTTCTCATAGTGTTGTATTTGACCTTCTAATTAGTATGGTGTTGTGCTCCATGCTTGCAGGAGCTTGATCCTTACCTCTAAGTGTGGTACCTAGTGTTGATCTGAAGGTTTAAGTGATAAGTGTCTATTTTGGTAAGGTGTTCATGTGCTTACATATTCTCCAGGAGTAGTGCATTTTGCATTCCCTGTACCCACACACTTCATTTCACCACCTACATGTGCATAGACACAGTTGAGAGTCCTAGGCGCATGAGGCACATTGGACATATGTAAATTGTTTTATTGATACTAACATTTCTCTCCTTGTTTTGTGACATTGCTCCTCTCAAAAGGGAAAAAAAAGGAAAGAAAGAAAGAAAGAGACGAGGAAGAAAAAAAAAGGAAAAAAAAAGAAGGAATAGGACCGTGCACTCAAAGAATCTCATCAGTGAATCATCAACAGGGACATCCATCAACAACGAAGGACAAGCCCATCGTCAATCACCATGATAGGAGTACAACACGAAGAGATGAACATCGACCGACCATTCACCAGGGTAAGAATCCCCTACTTTGGCAACATTATAACAATGATAGATTAGAAAACCTCTTCGTGACTATACCCTTGAGCACTTAGGTCAAGATCCAATTTTTTGCACCATAATTCTTACACTGCATTGCCCAAGTAAGCATGCATAGGGCCACATTACAAGGCCGTGCACAAGGCACATATTTTTTTCAATCCATGCACTTACACACTTACCATCATTCACATGGGACATGACTACTTCGCATTATAACTATGAAACCCATAGCTGAAAGATCTAGAGGACATGAAGGTTACAACATCAGGACATGAAGGTTACAACATCAGCATAACATCATAACCAACAACTGCTCACTCTCAACATCCACAACCTCTTTTGGGCAACTAGCCATTCTTGGAAGCTTACAAATACGTGGTCATGCTTGAATCCAAGGAAGCAGAACATACAAAGAGACTCAACCTCGCAAAGGTTAGCGACACCATAATGAACCGGGCAATAGACCCTGCTACATTTGGAAGATCAACCGCTCTTGCTGATACGTGGTAGACACTACCTCTCAAAGTATCACATGGAATACCCACTACAACAAGGGTGTGTCAGGGACGACAGACTCGAGAGGGGGGGAGTGTTGATACTCAAGGTCAAGCACAAAGCATAGGAACGCATCAAAGAAGTGGACACACAAGAAGAGGACACGAAAAACCATTGTAAATATCATTTCATATTTTTTCAGTTCCATTTTGTTTCAAGCCGAGGAGTCCTCGAGCTTGAGGAGTATTAGAAGTAGCTACCTACCAATTTTCATAATGTTTAGACTCCGTTTGACCCCTCAAATAAGCCCTGGAACCTAATTTTTAACTATGCTGGACACTAGGTCTGGATAGGGCCAAAACTAGTCTAAAAACAATAAAAAGAGCTGAGATCTCATTTTGGAGGTTGGCTTGTTAGAGAGTTATCTTCTTAGTAGTTTGTGAGAGCTTTGAGCTTTTGTAAGAGAGTTCCTTTTCAATAGAAAGCTTTCCATTGTTCCTCTCTTTGATCTTGCCTTGCGTGCATGTGTGAGTGTGCATGCTAGTGTGCTTCTCACTCACACATTTGTGCCTTCACATGCTTTCGGTCTTCATACCAGTCCTCAAGTCTCCGCAGATTGACAAGTAAAGGAGGTGGTCTTCTCCATGCAGAAGACAAAACTGCTTGCTTACATGATCACATATGTCTTCCTCCATGACCATCAAAATGTAGATGCCAGCTCTTGTTCTTTGGCCGCCCTCAATCAAGCCATACTCTTGACAGTTGACTAGGGGGTTGAACATCACTTCATAAGTGAACATCCAAGAAGCAATGCTCTCCAAGCTGTTTTTGACTGTTGACAAGTTCTAATTCCAGCAAATCATGCAAAATATCCAATCACCAAGGTTTTGTGGTTATAAATTTAGTAGTGCAAATGATGCTACTCCAACACTGATCACCTGCTGTGTATGAATCTGAATTTCCACCCCTCCTGGCTGCCATTTCCTCTAGGTTAAACTCAGCAAACTGAAGCTCTTCCATGGAATTGTATTTGCTGCTGAATTTGAGGCTGAGTTTGATTTATACCTGCACTGAAGATTTAATCTTCCTACATGTTGTCATAATTTCAATGTACTCTATGTTTTCCTGCTCTGATACCAATTGTTGGTTTTTAGGCCCACAATTAATATTAAGATAGAGAGAATATAGAGACACATAAGAATAGACAGCACATGAGAGAGATGTAAAGAGCCATGCTCCAAATATAATCATTACATTGCATGATAGAAGTTAAAAGACGGGATAGATTGTTTTGATACACAAGCTGTCCACGGACTTCACCAATGTCCAAAGGCTGATTATGATCTCCTCCAAAATAATAACTCCTAGCAAGTATATTGAAAATACTCGCAAGAAAGTGAATAAAAGCTTCCACACACCTTGAAGCTGATGAAGTTTCCACCCTCTCCAAGTCGAAAAAGATCACACTTTTCAAGCTTTTGAAAAGAGCACACTTGTGTTTATATAGTTTTTGATGCTCAACACATTAGTGTTTATATAGTTTTTGAGCCTAAAAAGAGAAAGCTACCAACAAATCTACCTTTCGCTAAATTTGACGGAAGCCATACTGATGAGTGTTGAGATTCTTCATAAAAACTATTCTAGAGTTTGCATGTGTTTTAATTACTGCCACATGTCATTGTTCATTACCATTGGATCATACACTTCAGATTTAATGTACTTTTGGCACGTGTCATATAGCTTTTCGCATAACAAAGAATGCTTTTCACACTCGATTATGGTTTAATATGCTGCCTTGATTTCGATGTTAAACACACGTGCTATATATGGTTAGATAGATCATAGCTCTCATGGAGCACTGTAAATGGATATGTGATGAAAATATTCAGACTTTATCTTCTATCTATGTCATGTGAAGCACATGCCTTTAAACTATTGGCTGCTACAATGCCTACAACACCTAAGGTAGCAATAGCTGGAGTCTCTTGAAGGGATTGCCTTTCGAAAAACTAAGAGGAAAATGTAAACAACTTGAAACTTATTTGGGAAAAGGAACAAATTAACAAAATTTTAATTGATGAATCAAAATAAGAATAATAAAGTACATCAAAACATATAATGATTGATTTAGCAAATAATCGAATCGAATTCATGGATTAAAAAAAAAAAGGGACAAATAGATATCTTCACAACTGAAATAATCAAGTTGAAATCTTAATACAATTCAATCTTGAGGAATGGCAAAACTTTTCACACGAAAACAAGGATGTATTATATGCAAGAATTTACACATTCGGGTCAGGGCAGGGTGGTCGCCCCTGTACAAAAAAAACTGAGCAAAAAAGGTCCTAAGTGGACCTTTTACAGGGATTCCAGAAAACCAAGGGGGCAAGTACAAATATTTATGTTCTTAGGGGCCAATGCCAGGGGCATTGGGGTGGACAAGAGCAAGCCAAAAAGAGAAGGGAATAAACAACAAAAGATAGCTACATTCTCGTTCTGTATGACTTGGGTAACGGATGTCCAAAATCAGAATCCTTAATTTTATTTTCATAGTTTTTGTAGTGGATATGAATATCTTGGACATCATCTTGGTAGCGCTTGGTCTGGAACAACATTATGTGGGAACCTTTTTCGATGGTCTTCTTGCAATATGTGAACCCATCTAGGGAGCTTCCCTCAAACATTTTTGTATTTGTTACTAGTTGAACCATCTTATATACATGTCCAATAACACGCCTTGGAGGAGCTCTTCTGTAGGAATCATCTTTTTTGCTTCCAAGGAATTCACTTCATTTCCTGAATCAGAAGAGAGACATCCACATGCCTAGAATATTTTAGATGGTCCTTGGCCTGAAAAAAATGGGTTTAAGTAAAGTTTTCAGCATATTAATTGACCTTGAGCCAACCTTGTTGAAAATAAAGTTGTTCCTTTCTCTCCAAATATGGAAGAGCACTTTATAGCGAATAGAAAACCAAAGAAGGTAGGATTAATTACACAGAATCTCCCCAACATAAAAGGCTAATATGGGATGGATCTAGCTATAAAATATGAGACAAGTGTGCCCAAGAGTTAAAGAATTATGCGTGTGTGCTGGAATGTGAGTTAGAATAGACTGAATATGGAAAAATCAGCCTATGTATTGAGCTCTTTTTTGATATAAGCAGCTACAATGACTTTTCCTCTTGAGATAGTAGGCTGGAAACACCTGGTACAGCAGCAAGAATTGAAGTAGAATGAAATTCTGCAGCAACTTACAAGTAATCAGCATGCACACACTATATGTGTGTGAAGAAGAAGTGGGGAACAGCTAAACACCTCCAAAGCAGAAACAAAGGGTCTCCAACAGAAGCAGCGCCACCACCTATAGCACTTAGTGAAAGTGTAGAATTTGTATTATGAGTACGAACTTGTGTGCATGATTGGTTAGAATGCCCCTTTAATTATGCAAAGATTTGGGTCTAAGGTCTATAAAAGAACATCCGTGGTGATTTGGCCTAAGATTGTGTTGTGAAACCAGTTGAGTTGGGCCAATGGACATGTTTAAATAATGTACAAAGAAGCCTATATTTTGGCCATTTCAAGCTAGAACAATATGGAGAAAGTGCCATTAGAAAGCACAGAGTACCTTTGGGCCTTTTATTTTCAACACAGCATCTAAGTGAGCATCTGAGTGTCCGTGGGGCCTTTTATCTTCAACACAATGCTATGCCCATTCTGTGTTGAAAAATTGGGCCTTGATCTGTAGTTTTATGCATGTTCCTACACTAATTATTTTTTCTCTATGCAGTAAGTATAAATCTCTGTATATATAGCATACACAGAGAATTAGCAACCTTGAGCATGAAGTCGATTTCAATCAGTGATATTAATGCACGGAGCTGAAAACATAGAAGTAGCAGGAGAATAGTGCATCATGCTACCAAAAACAAGTTTGTTTTGAATGATTTTCTCTACCACTGTTTTGTAGGTATCGTTTCTTCATGGGGCAAAGATTCATCCCCATATATAGAGCATGTAGAAAAAAGGGCAACCTTGCATGCAGTTCATTATGGTCATCAATGGTAGTGCATAGAGCTGAGAACATGGAAGTTGCATGAGAATATTAAAATCTTCAAAGCAACAGACAATAGTTTTCTTGGATGATCATTTTTACAGGATTATGGGAAGTTTTACAAGCAAAAGATTAAAAGCTTTTATTTTTGTTATGATTTACCGAAAATCCGAACATTAATGTTCTCTGTTGAATCTTCGAGTTCTGCTGTATTCATTAGTTGAGTGGGCATATGAGAACAAATTAAAATGATTGGATTTTGTATTTTCTTTTTTATACCCAATCATTCTAGTCTAGTATCAGTATGTGATTCTTTTTGTGAGAGTAGGCGTGTTAAATTCTGTAGGGACATTTTGGACTCCCCATGATGAGATTCAGATGCAATAAGCATGGAAGCTGTGATGATTTTCTATCAATATGTTTTATCATATGGCCCTGTCACTGTGACTCATCATGGGGTTGGATGTAATTTATTTGTAAAACTTTGGAACTAAGAGAGCAGTTTATTTGTAAAGCTTTGGAACTAAGAGAGCTCAAGCGAAATTAACGAAATGTTATTTGTTGTGCTGTAGAATTCACAACCATGGCAGGCAGGCGCCTCAGGGAATCTGTAAAGGCTACCCTTATTGCAAAAAATGCAGATCAGTTCAATGAGGATACTGCCATTGTCATTGCCGGCCTTACAAATTCATACTCTCAGTATGTGGCTACTTACGAGGAGTATCAAGTGCAACGGTATGAGGTCAGTTTCTTGAAATCACATTTCAATCCCCAAGTTCAGCAGTCATGTGCATCGGATCAATACACAAGTATATAGGACTGTTCATATCACAGATTGCTCTTATTATTTTGATCTTTCTTCAGGGAGCTTCAACTCTGTACGGTCCTCATACTTTGAGTGCTTACATTCAAGAGTTCACTAAACTTGCTATTGCTTTAGCTGAGGGTACTGTTGTCGATCCTGGACCATCCCCACCAGATCTGCTGGATAAGCAGATTGAACTTCTTCCAGGCGTGGTTCTCGATGCAATACCACCAGGTTCTCATTTTGGCAATGTAATAGACGATGTTCCTGCTGAAGGAACATTTAACAAGGGTGACATCATTACTGCAAGATTTCAATCTGCTTGTCCAAGGAATGATCTCTTTACTGAGAGGACTTACACACTTGTTGAAAAGCTCACTGCTGATCAGAAATGGATTCCTGCATATGATGATGATGACCTATCACTCCGGTTTTTATGGAGCCGCCCATCTACATTTAGTCCTTTTAGTGTTGCAACAGTGAGATGGGAAATTCCAGACAGTGCTGTTCCTGGAACTTACAGGCTTCGGCATTTTGGGGCAGCCAAAACCAATCCTTTTAGTAATAAACTGCAATATTTCACTGGTACATCGGGAACATTTTTAGTCTCGTGAACCTTGCTACAAGAAAGAAACATGGTACATGTGCCTTTGTTCATGTATTTGGTAGATATTCATTGCTTTCTTTGCTTAGGAGATGAGTAATTTCGAGATCTCTTTGTTGGTATCAATATGGAAATTGTCATGGGTTTCTCTGCAACATACTATTCAGTGGCAATGTCACATGAATTTGTAAGAAGCTTATGCTTTGAGTGTTGCATTGTTCGTCCTGATGTTGGAAAAGGAATGCATTATCCATGGATGCAATAGTGCATCGATTGTCCTAGCAAAGCCGTTAAAAACCAGCTTTAAGAGGTTTTTTACATGATTCCTTTGCCTTACGCAGAGGAGCTCTTTATTTTTCTTTTACCATTTCTTTGAAATCATAGACATGATGTAACTGGTGAACAATGATGGACGCACTTGTACAGGTAGCCAGCTCATGGAGTGGATTTATAGAATAAAATTAACTTTAGACTTCCTAGTGTCTGTGAGCGTTAGCTTGTGCTCGTCTGGATGGGATCCTCGATTCTCTAGGCTGGGGGGGGGGGGGTAACAACCCCCTGTTGGGTGCTTCAAGACACTCCTTGCCACTTGTGTGGTAAGATGTTAAGTCCAACCCTTTCAAGGGGTCATTTGGCCTTTCAAACCAGTTCTCTCTTTTGGCCTTAGGGCCATCCCTTTCCAGTTTCTACCTTAGCAGGCCTTTGGGTTCTGTATCCTACTAGATGCTAGGCATTCAATCCTTGCTTTCCTTACAAAATGTTTCCATCATAGTAACTTATTTTGAGATCTTTATTCTTCTTTGTGCTCGTAGACAAACAACTATTTTGAGTTCATAGTATATTGATTACTGGTGTTTGAAAAAGCCCATATTCACAACATGACATGTTTCCTTTTCATATGCTGCCTCGATAGACATTTTAGATTTTGAAGGGAAGTTTCTTTTGAGAAAAGATCCGAAAGGAATTTTCTTCTCTTAAAATCAAAGGGAAGGTATCCTTATGTATCCTTATTCATGTCGTATGGCATGCTTCATGGCATGCTCTACTAGGTAGTGGATCATCATGATACTTATCTTACCAGTAGAGCTCAAAAATTAAGTTTGGGAAACAGTTCATCGAGACAATACAATCGAAGAAAAAATTAGATTGGATAGTTGGTATTTTGGGTCAACCAATAGAGCTCAAAAATTAAGTTTGGGAAACCCTTCATCGAGACTATACAATCTAAGAAAAAAATTAGATTGGATAGTTGGTATTTTTGTTGCCCAAACTGATTTTGATGGGATAAAGTAGAGGGACTCATTTTTGCACATTAGTGACAAATATTTTGCTTTCGTAGTTGCTATATGTGGCAAGTGGTCGCTTAACTAAACTTAAAAAGAAAAACATGGAGAAGTGCTCTCAATGTTCTAGCCTCAAAAAATAAAATTCTTGCTTTTGAATGACTTGGAATACACTTCTTCAATGCGCTTGTTAGCAAAATCCAACCTTATATGCTTGCTAGAGGAATCCAAAGCTGTAAAATTCACCTAAGAATCAAAGATTCTAAAAGTTCCTAAATGTTTAGGAATTTGTTCTAATTACTAGATGCTAGGGAAATTAGATGTTGGGCATCTAATCCTAGCTTTCCTTGCAAAAAAGAAAGTTTCTATCCTAGTAACTTATCTCGAAAGTTTATATTAGTAACTTATCTCAAGATCCGTATTCTTATTTGTTCTTATAGACATAAGCAACTATTTTGATGTTTTTAGTATACAGATTATCGGTGTTCTTGAAAGCCCAAATTCACAACATGATATGTTTCCTTTTCATATGTTGCCTCAACAGGCATTTTAGATTTTGAAGGAATTTTCTTTTGAGAAAAGATCGAAACAGAATTTCCTTCTCTCTTAAAATCAAAGGGCAGTAATCCTTCTCTATCCTATTTCCTGGCCTATGGCATGCTCTATGCTCTAATTGAGTGCAAACAAGTTATAGTTGATGATAGCGGATCAAATGGAGCTCAAACAAGTTGTACTTATCACACAAATGGAGCTCAAAAATTAAGTCTGGGAAACCCTTCATCTAGACAATACGATTGAAGAGAAAATTAAATTGGATAGTTGGTATGTTTGTTGGCTCAAACTGATTTTGATGGGACATAGTATAGGAACTCATTTTTGCACATTGACAAATGTTTTGCCTTCCTACCCCGCTATATGTGGCAAGTGGTCACGTAATTAAATATAAAAAAACATGGGGATGTGCTCTCAATGTTCTAGCCTCAATACATAAAAGTCTTGCTTTTGAGTGATTAGGAATATCCTTCTTCCATACGTTTGTTAGGAAAATACAACCTTATATGCTTCCTAGAGGAATCTGAAGTTGTAAAATTCACATCAAACATTCTAAAGATTTTATTAAAGAGTTGGTTCTAATTTCTAAATAGTTTAGAAAGGTTATTCTACAAATAAAAAAAAAGAGATTATGTAATGTTTTATTTCCATGTCTTGAAAGATTTTTTGGACACTAATTTTTTGATTATGAAACCTTTAAATTAGTGTATTTCAAATTAATGGTTCTTGCTACCCATGAGATCGGTCAATACATTAGTTTAGTAAGCATGTCAAGTTCAAACTATTCATCTATCAAGGGTGATCTGCGTAATCCATTTTTTAAAAATCCATGAAGCTTGTTCTTTTTGAGTCTCATTATACTACTTCATTGTGATGAATATGAAACTAGTTTATTTCAAATAGGCTTCTATGAATACATTTCTCAGTTCAGTGCTTCAACATATTAGGAACTGTAATATGTATGTATTTCAACACTAGAATAAGAAAAATTTGTGCCATTTTCTATTCTATGAAAATCCAAATATCTTCTTTAATTAGGACATAAAAATCAAGTGATTTATCATCTTAATTATTTTTATCAATCCATTTATGATTTCATCATCTCTTTTGAAAATCACAACGAAACATTAAATAAACAAATTTTCTATTCTCTTGATGAAAATCGAAATATCGTCTTCAATTAGGACATGAAAATCAAGTGATTTCTCATCTTAATTATTTTTATCAATGCATTTATGATTTTTGGAAGGAAAAAAATGCATGCTATACTCTACATACAACTCCCATAAGAGCTATACATTATCCAAACTGATCCAAATATTAGCCATGCATCAAGCAAATGGCAATCAAGAATCACTTTTTCTTCAATGCCACACAATAAATGATCTCACAAAATATTTAGAAAAGCATAAAACCTAGAAAATATTATCCTTGTTGTTTCAATACTTTTGGGTGAAACATATAACACGTTGTGATGCTCATTAAGCAAATATCACACCATAAGCATAAAATAACACACAAGATTCAAATCAATCCAAAAATGTAGAAAAAAGGGGCAACATACATTCGAAGTGGTTGGCACTAATGTTACAAAATGAACCTCTCATTACATTCAAATATATGAGATACAACTTGTCTTTTACAAAGGTGCCACTACCTCAAATAGTTGCTGATCATAGTCCTTCTCCACTACATGCATAATACCATCCTTTCCAACTTGTACATCAACATGCTTTTGTTCATTGATAGTTGGTCTTCAAGTTCAACCATGTCTCGAGGCTAATTTGTTGAAGATGGCATCGATTCTCTTGAGGTTGTATCATCGATGTGCTTTCTACCCACCTCATGGTTTTCATCTATGTATTCATTAAACCCATTTATACACATTCTTATTGTTGGGGGTTGAATCAATGTACCTATGTAGTTTTGATTGTCTTCCATAATGTGGAAACCAAAGTCACCTTTTCAAGAATGCTAGTAGACATCAATTTGAATACTCTTACAGAACCAATCTTTGCAAGATAGACTATATATCCTTGTTGCTATTTGCCTATATTTGCACTCTTACTTAGAGTTATCTCAAAGAACAATAACAAAAAATTCATACCACACTTAAGATAATGTATAAGCAATCAAATATTAAGTGGAATCACCTAAAATTGATAATGGAAGAAAAATTTACAACAAAAACAAAACCATACTAGAAACTTATCTCATTGTGCATAGAGGCAGTGAGCAATGGCTAACTACAAAGAAGTATAGGCTAGAAAAACGGCTAACTTAGTAGGAGGGATGCATGTAGCAATTTCATTACAATCCGAACTAACTGAGGAAGAGAGTAGACGTTGTGGACTAGCACTCATGACTTGAAATCATAGATATATAGGCTCTCAAAAGTGCTCCTTCAATTTAGGAGAAATTTTTCAATCACCACTTAACTTTTTTGGTGAGCTATGAATTAGGAAAGTGGTTGAAACTTCGTAACTGAAACTCTTGATATGAAGGCTCTAAATGATAGATCCACTTGTGAGCCATGCCCTTGGGCTTTGAGCTAAGGTTTAAGGATTAATTTTTAACACCACCCCTCAAAACTTGAACTTAAATTTATCATCCCAATGCTTCTCTTGAATTTCAACAACTTTCTTGCCTTGCTCCTTGTAAATTACTTCTATGCCTAACAAGTACTTCACTTCTCAAAGATATGCGAACTTGAAATCTTCTCCAAGCCTCTTCTTGATCTCTAATGCATGAGTCATCATTCCTTGTAAGAATAAGATCAATGACATAAATGAAAATTTGTACAACAAGATAATCTTGCTTCGTCATGTACAATGATGAGTCTACATCACTTTGTTTGTAGCGACGATTGGATAGGTATTCTACTAGTCTTTGGTTCAAGCTCTTGGGGCTTGAGACCATGAAGAACATTCTTTAACCTGCACACATGTTAAGGATACCTCTAATCTTGAAAGTCTTTAGGCTTCTCCATGAAAACAATCTCTTCTAGGTCACTACTCAAAATAGCATTCTTGACATCTACTTGGTGGATCTTCCAACTCTTTGAGGCTGCAATTTCAATGAGATTTCTTAGTGTGCTCATCCTTTCTATAGGGTTGAAATTTTCCTCAAAATCAATGCGATAGGGTTGTGCAAAACCCTTTGCTAGTAGCCCTTCTTTATCCCTAGATATGTTGCTATCTGAATTCCTCTTTACTTTGTATACCCATTTGTTGCCTATCACCTTCATGTCCTTGGTCTTTGGCATTTATGAACAAGTTTGGTTTTCCTTGAAGCTTTCCCTTCTTCTTGCATGGATGTGTTCCATTCTTCATACTTGCTTGCATCGTCAAAACCATTAGGCTCTTCACATGTAACTACTTGACTCATGTATGCATAATGTTTGGCATTGAAAGAGTCACAAGTTAATCTCTAAACTAAATGCCTTTACCTTGTTGGGATTCTTCTCTCTTGAGGGTTGGAATCAAGCTTTTCATCCTTTCTTTTGATGTCTTTATCCTAGAGTCTCTATCTTTTCAAACTCTCCTTCACTACTGCTATCCATGTCTACTAATGGATTGTATCAATCATCTTCTTTCTCCTTGCCTTTGGTTCTTCAAGAGGTTTCCTCACTTGAAGTAGGATTACTTCTCCATCTCCCTTTCCATGGAGATGTGTGGATACCCTTTAATGATTTCCTCAAAGTTCAAGGACCAGAAATGTTGATATATTTCAGTAGTGATGTGTGTGAACAATCTTAAGATCATTAGATCATTTTTTTTCCCTATCTAGGAGGTTTTCCCCCTTGCTTGTATATACACCAATAACTATAATGAGTTACTTAGCTTTGTAGATTCACTTGGTAATATATTCAGTATTGTGTGTTGTGCTCCAAGCTTCTTCTTCTTCCTTGTGTTGTGTGCCTGCTTTTGCAGGCCTCAAAATCCAACAATTAGTATCAGAGCAGGTCGTTGCCTCATTTAGGGCATCATCAACACCTCTCCAGTCATAGCTCAAAATCGCACAAAAACTGACTCAACTTGATTAGGAGTTCAAAACATCTTTGCTCTTTGGTGTTTATCCAAGCTCATTTCAACCTTCGAATACACTATCATAATGTCGACGTAGGCAATTTTGTCCTTTTGTGCCATACATATATACATGTTTCGGTTCGCCAATACAAGTATCTCAAAGTTTGCTATATGGTTCAGTAGAGCTCGACAAGGTAGTTCTGTTCAACTTTTTGAGATACAATCATTTTTCTGCATCACGGTATTTAATCAATAGCCATGGCTGAAAGCAATGATGTATTTTGTATGCTGGTTGTTGAGGATAAGTTGGATGGTACTAACTACTCATAATGGGCATATATGATGCATCATGTATTGATGGCAAAAGGGCTATGGAATATTATGCAGGGCATTGAAAAATACCCTATTAGAATTACGAAAATAGTTATCGAAGGTGAAGTAGATGGCATTGAAGATGATGATCTTCAAATTCTTGTTTGTGTTGTAGTTCCTGTTGCACCTATTGTAGAGCAACTTCAATGGGATGATCGAGATGCTCAAGCATATGCATTGATATCTTTGTTTGTCAAATGTGCCATGATCCCTCACATTTGCTCTTGCAAAAAAGCAAAGGATTCTTGGGTACACTTACCAATTTATAATAGGAAGGAAATGAGGCTCCTGTTGCTTACCTCGAAAAATAGTTAGATAGTGAGAATATGAATGAAGGAGACTCTTATGGATAGTTGTTTTGACAAAGATCAAAGATTTGAAGGAGCAAGTTCATTTTTGCTGATGAAGTCTTGCTAGATAGTTCACTTGTGTAGACTGTTCTTAATGGTTTTGTTGAGATATCAAGCTCAACATGTGATGATCCAGAATGACATGTATCACTTTTTCATTTCTCTGACATGTATAGTGGTCACACCGGTATATGTGAGGGATAATTCATTAAGCTTTACTAGATTTGACATGTATAGTGGTCACACCGGTATATGTGAGGGATAATTCATTAAGCTTTACTAGATTTATCTATCAAGAGTGATAGCACATTTGTTTCTTACTAGCTCACTTATTCACAGATATTAGGATTTTCCTTATGTAGTATTCTCTATATATTGCACTTGTTGTATTTTTGTTTTTAGGTCATTCTTGTACATTCCTTTTATGTAATAGAAGAAGAAGAAGAAGAAGAAGAAGAAGAAGAAGAAGAAGAAGAAGAAGAAGAAGAAGAAGAAGAAGAAGATCATTCTTTCTTGCCTCAATCTGTGTGTGTGCTCCTCTTTGATTGTGAGAGTGTATGTGTGAGCTCTCTTCCTTATCTCCTTCCTCGTGATATGGTATTAGAGCTAGTGCGGCTGTAGAGAGCTTGTGGAGAAGGCCAATGGTGAAGAGTACATGAGAAGGTGTGGAGAAAGTATGATTCACAAACGACCTCAGATTGCTACGAAAATTCGCATGAAGGTAGAAGGTGTCAAAATATTTTCCTGAGTTATCCCATTAGGGTCACTCGTTTTTGTCAGATTTCCGTTTTGGAGCCATCGTCTATTTCGAGCTTGTAAGGTGGGGCCCATAGAAAAATCAAGTCAATTTGCAAAACTGTAACTTGTATCTTGTTTGAAAACACTCATATATTCTAGATCCAAGATTTCAAGCGATTTTTGTGTACTATTGATACACGAAAACTATGTTTTTCTGAGATCGAAATGTCATGTCAAAGTGCGACAATGTTCAAGCAGAAGTACTACTTGTAGTGTTTTTGCAGTGTTGTGGATTGCTACAGAAATGGCAAACACAGATGGAACGAGTCAGCTTATGAGCAATAAGCTAGACAAGAACTGTTAGATATGCTCAATACTCCACCCTCATGTGACCACAAATGATCCATGGTGCTCTAATTTGTAAGGCCCCCATTATGAGCAGAAGCCATTATGAGAGCCCGGACATTTGTGGAACCCTAACTTCCAAGTTAGATGAGGTCTACGTGTGACCGTTGCTGGTTATAGATGATCTTTGTGAGCCTAGCCGTTAGGTTAGGTAGGCCATAAACTTCCAGACCATTGGGTTACCATTTAAGGTGAAAATAAAGGCCCTGTGGCGTCGCGCGGTTTCCCTATAGAACCTTAATGGGGGGAGTGTAGAGGGGGGCTTGCCCCCTTCTGTGGGGTTTGGGGGGCCTATCCCCCCGGCCCGTAGGGCCGAGACGGTAGGACTTCTGGTCATGGAGATATTGTCGGATCATATATTTTACCGACTATTTTGTATCTCCCGACTACGTTTATCTATACCGAACCGCCTTGTAAAAGCTATATAAGCACGGCCCAGGTTGAGATTTACAGAGCATTGCACACTAGTAAGCCCTTCATCTAGAGTCTGTCTCGACCGCCATCTAAGCTCCACAGTGGGAGCGCACGGGTGGACAACACCATCATTGTAACTGCTTTATGCTTGGCAATCTGAGAATTTGAGTTCTCTATCTCTCAGTCTGGGTCTATCTTTGTCTGCGTTTTTTCTCTCAACTCTGTCTACAGGTCTATTCCGCTGTGCTGTTATTTTCTTACATGGTATCAGAGCTCAGATGGCTCTGAGTGGTGCAGAAGTAGAAACGCAGAGGTTGCAGAGGTCTGAACAACAAAAGAGAGAAGATGTCAAGCGGTGCATCATCATCTACGACTGGGGGCCAAGGTGGTTCATCAACAGGAGTAGGTGGTGCACAAGCAGGAGCAGCAATGATGCCGGTCATCCCAACATTGCGGATACGGCCACTAGCCTTCACAGAAGGTAAACTTGATGGTACGAACTACATCCTCTGGAAGTTCAAAATCACTTCTATTCTTGATTCGTATGAGCTTTTGGAGACTGTTCTTGGGATTGATCATGAGCCCTAAGAAAGACCTGATCCAAATAATCTTGGTCGAATGATTCCTCTTGATGCTGATCTTCTACGTGCTTGGAAACGTAGAAATGCAGATGCACTCTGTGCTCTTGTTACAAGTACTTATGATAGTGTTCTGACTCTCATTCAGCATACTACGAAGGCATGTGAAGCATGGAACATATTGAGAAATCAATATGAAACTCGTAATCAGACACGGATTCAGAACTTGGAGAATCAGCTTGCAACAGAACGGTTTGCTGATGGGGAGACTGCAGAGGTGTTTATCACTCGCATAAAGAATCTACGAGATCAAATGGCAGGAGCATGTGTTCAAAAGTCAAGTGAAGAGCTAGCTCGACGTTGTCTTCGAATCTGTCCACCTAAGTTTGATGGTTTGGTAACTGCTCTTAACACTCACATCAGACCTCAACCACTAACTTTTGAAGAATTCACTGCCTTACTCATGGAGGAGGAGCTACGGCTCAAGGCAAGGAGTGGTGGTAGCAAAGGAGATGCTACATTCACAGCAAATGCCAAAGGAGGCAAAACAGACTCTTCAAAAGATGGAGACAAAAAGAAGAACGACAAAAAGAAGTTCAAGGGAGAGTGTTTCCACTGCAAAAAGAAGGGACACAGAATCCAAGACTGTCGCATCAAGAAGGCAGAAGAGAAGAGTGGCTCTTCAAAAGGTGGCAAGGGCAAGGAGTCTGCCAACATAGCATAAATAGAGCTTGAGTTATTTGTTACAATAGAGGAGGTGTGCTCCTCGGCTGAAGATTCAGGAACAGATGACTCATGGGTGTTGGACAGTGGTGCATCTCGTCACATGACGAGTAGAAAAGACCTTCACAGTTCCTTACAGCCTCTAAAGGAACCCATCACAGTAAAGGTAGGAAACAATGCAATATGTCCTGCAGAGGGCGAAGGTACGGTTTCTTTCATTAACTCTAATGGCGATATCAGAAAGCTTTCAAATGTGCTGTATGTTCCACAAATAAAACGAAATCTACTTTCAGTAGCTTCTATAATTGATCAAGGTCATCAAGTATCTTTCAGTAAGACAGGAGCTAAGATTATGGATGGTAACAACAACATTGTTGGGACTGGCATAAGGAGGAACAACCTGTATGAGTTGTGTGCTCTTACAACCACTACAAAACGTGGGCACAAGTAAGCTATGGCATGAGAGATTCAGCCACATTGGATACCCTGTATTGAAGGAGATGCATCACAGAGGTATGGTTGCACACTTACCATCGATTGCAGAAATGAAGGAACCATGTGAAGCTTGCATGATGGGCAAGCAACAGAGGAAGGCGTTTCCACAAGAAAGCAAGAATAGGGCAAGCTATCCTCTAGAGTTGGTGCATGCTGACTTGTGTGGAAAAATGCCTACACAGGCCTTGGGCGGATCTTCCTACTTCATGTTACTTGTCGACGACTATAGCAGGAAGATGTGGGTGTACTTCCTTCGCGATAAGGTTCAAACTTTTGGTAAGTTTAAAGAATGGCTTCAGCTTGTTGAAACTGAAACAGGGAAGAAGATGAAGAAATTCATGACAGATGGTGGTGGTGAGTTCACATCAATAGAGTTTGAGGATTTCTGCAAGAGTAAGGGAATCAAGCATCAACTCATAGTGGCACATAGTCCTCAACAGAACGGTGTTGCAGAACGCTGGAATCGAACCATCATGGAGATGGCAAGGTGCATGTTGAAAGGAAAGGGTTTGCCTAATCAATTTTGGGCAGAGGCTGTCAACACTGCTGTCTACATCTTGAATCAAAGCTACACCAAGGCACTTGATGGAAAGACTCCACAAGAAGCCTAGACTGGTAAAAAGCCTTTTGTTTCCCATTTCAAAGTATTTGGAAGTGAATGTTATGTACATGTTCCAGATAGGGAGAGAAACAAGCTTCAACCAAAAAGCATCAAATGTATCTTCCTGGGGTACAGCGAAGATAAGAAGGCTTATAAGCTTTATGACCCTGAGGCTAAGAAGATCATGGCGAGTCGTGATGTGGTGTTCAAGGAGGAGCAGCCACATGCAGTGGAGGAGGAAAAGAGAGCTTCCACTTTATCATCAAGCGAAGGGGCAATCCACTATGAACCTGGCCCAAGAGCTGTCCCTTCTACACAAGAGAAGGAAGCATCATCTTCAGATGATGAGTCTGAAAGTCACCAACCTGCCGACACCCAAGTGGAAAAGCCATTGCCACGTTGGGTGAGGCAGCTCTATGATTCTGCAAACCCCATCCCACAGTCACTAGAACAGATTGCAGATGGACCGAGGTGATCACAGAGAATAGAGGAACAGAGATGGGCAAGCACCCATATTGTAAACACAGCCTTGATGGCTGATCGCATTCAAGAAGAAGCGAAGGAACCAAGCAATGTGGAAGAGGCACTCCATGATCCGAATTGGAGGGCTGCCATGCAAATAGAATACAACAATATCATGAAGAATGGAACTTGGGAGCTAGTGGATCGACCCCCTAAGCGTAAAGTCATTGGCACTAAGTGGGTTTGGAAGCTAAAGTACAAGGCTGATGGTACTCTAGAAAAATATAAAGCAAGACTTGTTGCACAGGGCTACTTACAAGTTGAAGGCATTGACTTTTGTGAATCATTTGCCCTGACTGCAAGAATGACTACTATCCCAGTAGTACTAGCTGTGGCTGCACATAAGCGTTGGCCAGTCTATCACATGGATGTCAAGTCAGCATTCCTGAATGGAGACCTCAAGGAGGAGGTATATGTGTCTCAGCCACTAGGGTTTGAGGCTCCCAATTTAGAGAACAAGGTATGTAAGCTGAAGAAGGCATCATATGGGCTAAAACAAGCCCTAGAGCATGGTACCAGCGGATAGATAAATATCTCTTGGATCTAGGTTTCAAAAGATGTGCTTCTGATGCTAACTTGTATGTTCTAGAGAGAGGAGGGAAGACAATTGTGCTTGTACTCTATGTAGATGACCTTGTGATTACAGGAAATGATGATGCTCTTCTTCAACAAACAAAAGATGCCCTGAGTTCAGAATTTGAAATGACAGACTTGGGCTTAATGCATTATTGCTTAGGTCTTGAAGTTTGGAAGGAACCAGGGAAGATTTTCATCTCTCAACAAAAGTATGCAAGACAGATATTGAAGGCATTCGACATGGAGGATTGCAAGGAAATTTCTATACCTATGGAGGTCAACACAAAATTATCTATTGAAGATACTTCATCTACAGTGGATATTGGAAGATACATGAAATTAGTTGGAAGTCTCATCTACTTGTGCAATAGCAGACCAGACATCTCTTATGGTGTTGGAGTAGTAAGCAGGTTCTCTAATAAGCCTTGCCAAACTCATTGGAAGGCAAGCATGCAGATACTTAGGTATGTGAAAGGAACTACTGATTATGGTATTCTTTATGAAGAAGGATCATCTCTGGTTGGATACTGTGACTCAGATTGGGCAAGAGATATTGATACTAGAAAATCAGTTTTTGGATATTTCTTTTCTTTAGGATCATGGATTTTCTCTTGGATTAGTAAGAAGCAACCAACTGTAGCATTATCTTCTACTGAAGCTGAGTACAAAGCTGCATGTGTTGTAGCATGTGAAGCAGTATGGTTGAGGAGGATCCTATGGCACATAGGAATACAAGGACAGGAGGCTACAGAGCTGAAGTGTGACAACCAAAGTTGCATGGCCATCGCCAAAAATCCTGTTTTCCATGCACATACCAAGCACATAGAAATCCAGTATCATTATGTGCGAGAGTTGATTGAGGACGGGGTCGTGGAGATAATCTATTGCCCTACTGAAGAAAATGGAGCAGACATCTTCACCAAGGCTCTTGGGAGAGAGCAACTTCTTCGACACTTTCCAAAGCTTGGGATTGGACCAAGGAGGTAGTTCCCCATCAGGTGGACATTGAGGGGGGGTGTTAGATATGCTCAATACTCCACCCTCATGTGACCACAAATGATCCATGGTGCTCAAATTTGTAAGGCCCCCATTATGAGGAGAAGCCATTATGAGAGCCCAGACATTTGTGGAACCCTAACTTCCAAGTTAGATGAGGCCTATGTGTGACCGTTGATGGTTATAGATGATCTTTGTGAGCCTAGCCGTTAGGTTAGGTAGGGCATAAACTTCCAGGACATTGGGTTACCATTTAAGGTGAAAATAAAGGCCCTGTGGCGTCGTGCAGTTTCCCCATATAACCTTAATGGGGGGAGTGCAGAGGGGGGCTTGCCCCCTTCTGCGGGGTCCGGGGGGCCTATCCCCCCGGCCCGTAGGGCCGAGACGGTAGGAATTCTGGTCGTGGAGATATTGTCGGATCATATATTTTACCGACTATTTTGTATCTCCCGACTACGTTTATCTATACTGAACCGCCTTGTAAAAGCTATATAAGCAGGGCCTAGGTTGAGCTTTACAGAGCATTGCGCACTAGTAAGCCCTTCATCTAGAGTCTGTCTAGATCGCCATCTAAGCTCCACAGTGGGAGCGCACGGATGGACAGCACCATCATTGTAACTGCTTTATGCTTGGCAATCTCAGAATTTGAGTTCTCTATCTCTCAGTCTGCGTCTATCTTTGTCTGCGTTTTTTCTCTCAACTCTGTCTACAGGTCTATTCCGCTGTGCTGTTATTTTCTTACAAGAACAACTTCCATGCTTGGCGATTCAGAATGAGGAATTTTTTGATGGGAAATGGCTATTGGAAGTACATTGAAGGAGAGAACAGAAATGCTCTACAGGTACCAGAGAAGAATCAGACTGCGGACCAGTTAAGAGCATATGAGGAATGGAATCAAGAAGCATGAAAGGTAATGTATTGGCTATCTTTTAGCATACAAGATAGCATGATTGGGTGCATACAAGATGTCAAGACTCCAAAAGAAGCTTGGAACAGTTTGGTCACATTGTATGAGACCAATACAAAGGCACAAAAATTGCAACTCAAGAACAAGCTACGTACACTGGAGAAAAAGGGCATGTTGATAAGTGACTACACCCTAAAAATCAAAAGCATATGTGAGTCACTTGCATCTATTGGCGTGAATGTAGATGATGATGATAAGGTGGAAGTGTTCCTTCATGGTTTAGGAGCTGCATATAAGCAGTTAAGAACATCTATTTAGACCAAGGAAAATATTTTGAATTTTGTTGATCTGGTGTCCATGTTGATTATTGAAGAAAAGTATCTTGGTGAGGTACCTAGTTCTGAGTAGGTATTCTACTCTAGTAGAGGAAGAGGCAGAGGTAGAGGTTTTGGAAGTGGAAGAGAAAATAGTAACCAAGACCAAGGTCAACATCAGAATCATGCAAGAAGTAGAGGACAATTTCGAGGCAGGAGGAGCCAAAGAGGCCGCAAAAAATGCTGAAGAAATGATTAAGGTAATGATAGTAATGGATGCTAGAATTGTGGTAAACCTGGACGCTTTGAACGTGATTCTAGGTTGAAGAATCAAAATAGTAGAAGGCAGCAAAGCAACTATGCATCCACAAGTGTAGATGATTCTGAGAAGTTGTTCATGGTTCAACATCATATGATGAATAGGATGTCTGATGATGTTTCAAAATTGATTGGTAATGTCTGGTATGTTGACTCAGGCGCTCCGAATCACATGACTAGTCATGTGGAATGGTTTAGTGGTTTGCAAAAATTGCCAGTTCCTGGATATGTTGAAACAGATGATGACACATCACATCTTATCAAGCATATAGGAAACATATTACTATCTATGGAGGACGAGAAAGTAAAACATCTTGCTGATGTGCTACATGTTCCAAATATAACAAAGAATCTGGTTTCTGTTGGACAAATGGTTCACCAGGGATTACAAGTTAGGTTTAATTCTGATGGGTTGTATGTAGAAGAGTACAAACAGGACGGAAGATTGATTGCCAAAGGAAACAAAGTGGGTAGGATGTTCACCTTAAATATGAAAATGCTTGAAATGAATGTAGCCATGTTTGCAAAAGGTGTAAAAGTTATTGTTGATATAGAGATCTGGCATAAACGAATTAGACATGCAAACTTGTAGAGGCTAAAATTGATGCAGTCCAAGGAGATTGTCAATGGACTACCAAAGTATGGTTTGAAACAATCACCATGTGCTTGGTATTGAAAGATACATTCCTACTTGATTGCATATGGTTTTGAGAATAATCGAACTGAGAGCACCTTATATGTTAAGCATGCGGATGATGTACTTCTGATCATTGTTGTGTATGTTGATGGCATGGTGCTCACTGGTCCTAATGAGAAGCACATTGCTGAATTTAAGGATGATTTGCATGCCTCTTTTGAGATGTTAGATTTGGGGAATTCGCATCATTATTTGGCCATTTGGTTTGTGCAAGTTGATGGGGGAATATCTTTATGTCAAATGGAATATATTGACACATTATTGCAACATTTTGGCCTCAAATATTGTAAATCTATTGCTACTCCTATGGAAAGAGGTTTATGATTGAGTCTTCATGATGCTCGAGATGCATTTGATGTTATTCTCTATTAGCAAGCGATTGGATGCTTGATTTACTTATGCATAACTCGACCAGATATTGGGTTTTTTGTCTCTTAGATGAGCAGGTTTATGCATAGCCTAGGTTTCAAGCATTGGTTGACGATTAAACGCATCTTTCCCTACTTGAGTGGTACTCGACTACTTGGATTATTTTATCCCAAGGGGAATCACTATCACTAGATTTACATGCTTTTTATGACTCTAACTGGGCTAATTTCTATAACACTCATGTATCCACTAGTGGTTTTTGATTCATGCATGGTAGCTCATGCATATCTTGGTTGATCAAGAAGCAGCCAATTGTGGTAAATTCTAGTTGTGAGGTTGAGTACATGGTAACTTTCACAACAACTATTGAGTGTGTGTGGCTCAAATGCCTTTTGGTTGATTGGGTGTTGGCTAGTCTTCTGCCACCACCATCTTCACTGACAGTCAGAGCACATTGGCAGTTGCGAGGAACCCTATGCTCCATGCTCACACAAAGCACATTGAGCTACATTATCATTATGTGAGGGAGAGGTTCTCTGCTGGAGAGATCAATATGGTATATGTGCCCACATAGGATAACATTGAAGATCTTTTCACAAAGGCTCTACCTCGACAGAAGTTTGAAACTTTCTACAAATCTTTGGGATTACTTCCTTTTGTGGATTGATCGCTTTCCACATAGCTTGTCACTTCCTTATACATGAGTGCTAGCTCCTTGTTAGTTGCATCACTTTGAGGGGGAATTTTTTGATATATTTTGATGGTGATGTGTGTGAACACTCTTAGGACCATCAGAGCATTTTTTTTCCCTCTTTAGGAGGTTTTAGGCTACTAGTCTTTGTACATTCGCTTGGTAAAACATTAACCATTGTGTGTTGTACTCCAAGCTTCTTCTTCCTCCTTGTGTTGTTTGCATGCTTCCATAGACCTCAAACTCCAACAAGAAATATCCATGCTTTCTTGATCTTCTATATGTCATCTCTCGGCATCAGCTTGCAATGAACCTTTCACACCATAACAAGGTAGCAATCCATAAAAAATAACATCTCTAGAAACCTTAAACTCTTTGGTTTTAGGACCATGGCATTTGAAATTATCTTGTGCACTTGAATGCCCAATAAATATACAACTTTCAGCCTTTAATTCAAGTTTAAACCTCAATTCATAAGGTGTGTGGACATAACATACACAATAAAAAAGCTTGAGATGAGATAGATCTAGCTTCTTACCATACCATGATTCATATGGATTTAAAGCATGTATTCATATGGATTTAAAGCATGTAATACTTGAATTGGGGCATCTATTCATGATGTAGATGGCTGTACTTGTTGCATATGCCAAATAGCAATTAGGCACATTCATCTCATTGAGTATCAATCTTTCCACTTCAGCTATGTGTATTTTTTCTCTCTGCAACCCCATCTGCTTGGATGTATGCTTGCATGTATATTGCCTTTTTGATGCTATTATTACTTAGAAATTCTAAGAAATCTTTGGAGAAGTTTTCTCCCCTGCATCTGATCTAAGAATCTTTACGTACGTGCCCAACTTTTTGGATAAGTGCTTTGAAAACTTAAAGTGACTAAAACTTCAACCTTTGAACTCATATAATACAACCATGTCATTCTTGTGTGATCATCAATGAAAATAACAAAATACCTATTCCCACCCAATGAGGGCTCCTTGGTTGGTCTCCATGCATCAATGTGAATATCCAATGGAAATATGTTAATTTGTGTACTTTACTTGATTGGAAAGCTTGCTTGCTTTGCAAATTGGCATTCTTCACACAAATGTTGCACACCTTGAGAATTGAAATTTGGGAGACCAATTAAATCCAACCTCAAAAGTGATTTTTCTAGATTCTTTTATAGTTTTTGACTAGTTTTAGACTAGTTCATACCTTATGTCTGACCTACTTAAAAATTAGGTTCCTAGGTTAATTTGAAGGCTCAAACAAGCTCTAAAAATTATGAAAATTGATACATGGGATCTCCTAACACTCTTGAAGCTCGAGGAAGAATCCTCTTGTACAAAATGGAGTCCAAACTATAAAAAACGGGTATTAACAATGAAATGTAGTGATGACTATCATGATTTGTTGGACGATTGATTTGGATAAAATAGTAGGCCTTTTCCTTGTGAGATCTATGTTGACTAGCCTATCTACGCAATCCAATGCTTGAGCTATGCCTCTCTTATTGTCCTTCTTGTTGGAGGCTTCCTTGCGTACTAAGTTCTTCTTGACTACTAACACTCCCCCCTCTCCTGTCCATCATCTGTGATAGAACTTTGTTCGAGGGGTTGTTCTCTATAATACTCAAGGACGTGTGAGGCTAAATCATGTTCTTTTAAGTGAAGTTTGCATGCAAGATCTACCTTTAGTCACTCCCAATCAATAGCAATTGGGACCTCCGAATGTGGCATTCTATATTGTTGTGAGTGTATAGCTTGTTTTAGTGTGCATAACTACAACAAATGAGTGGGTTTAGAGATGAATACCTTGAAGTGGTATTCCCAAAAACGTGTTGGAAACATTCCTTCAAACATCTGTTTGTATCATGCCAGTAGGTACTTGATTCGAGCATGTCAAGCATACACATGATTCAATAGGGGCAGGTACTCATGTCATATACTAAGTCATAGTTTCCATCTTTGATGCCATGTGCACATATGTATGATTCTTAAACATTCCTAAATGTCTTGAAGATTACCCTCATTAATTCAAAGATTCTTAGTATCATTTGTGCAGCTACATCTAGCATTGACTTGAGGTGAGGGATCCAGTAGGAGATTGTGGATATCATGTATGCCACTTTGGGTGGTCCTTGTGGTGGCACGAGGTATGGGCAATTGAGCCAATCTTCACACTTTGCATTATTCTGGACCTTGATAGCAAAAGCTCCATGAGTGTCTTCTTGGAAGTGGACCATAGCATGGGTTATAGAAAATATGCAATGGGGCATGTGACCATGTGTGTATCATCTCTGGATAGTCTAGAGTAAGTGCTTGTGCTAGTTTGGTTGAAAGATAGTGCCTCTACTAGTTCATTCTGGTGCATCTTCCAGTTGAAATTGTGTCATGAAGTTGAGCTCTTTCCCAATGATGCACTTTATTTTTGTGCTGTAATTAGTTCGTAGGAGGAATTAAGGTTGGTATTGGAGTTTAGAAGTGGTTACGAGGTGCCTATGAGACAGGTTCTTGAAATACTCAGAGTTTAGTAGAGTTTATTCTATGTTTGCCATGACGTCTATCTGAATGGCCACTCTTTCATCATGTGTTTGACCAATATCTTCAACTTGTTTGAGCCGCAGTGGTCATGGTGCTTCAAATGTCTCTTGGCCTTGTTTAGTTATGTGGCCACCAAGTATTGGTTATGGCCCATATGCCTCTTCAAATGTTTCTTCAACTGCTATCTTGACTATTTCATCCGGTTTTGGTACCCGGGGGGAGGGGGTGATGATGGTCATTTGTATTGAAGAATTCTAGCTTGGAGTTCTTGGATTTTCTTTTTTAGCTTAGTCACTTAATTTAGTTCTACAATTGTTATCGTGGGCTCTGGTAGTGGTGAAGGTGGTGCTGCCTATTGCTATCGTAGTTGGGCCACTTCCTCAAATAATTTATCCTGTGATTCTAATAGATTTTCATACTCTTCTAGGATGAGACAAATGTTCTCTAGGGGAATCACCTAGAATTTAGATGACCTGATTTGTGCACCAAGTGTGTTCTTTATAACAACCTCCACATTGTGTTGATTTTGCTACTGTAATATTTTATTCTCCTCATGTGCAACTTCTAGATGTCTCCATAGTAATGCCACATTGCATCAAATCTTTGTATTGTGTACTAGATGTATGTATAAATGACCTTCTATTGCTTTCACAGATTCTTGATCCATGTTTTGAATCTTAGACTCGAGCTCATTGTGGGATTGCTGTAAAGAGTTGTATTGATCCTGTAATACAGTGTTGATTGCCACAAGATCAGAGATACTTTCTTACAAGTTCGTAGAATACTTGTTGAGGGCCTCATTGTGCCTGCTTACCACTAGTATTCATGCCTCAATCGATTGACATAATTTACCATGGATTTTATTGCTGAATCTACGACCATGGATGCAATTTTTATAGTATGTAATGCAAGCGGGAAGGGAGTGGGGATGGGAAGAGTGAATGTGGTGAAGAACAGTGCTGGAGTGGAGGTGCTGTTAGTGGAGGGGGGATTGTGGAAGGTGGAAGTGTGGGGGGTGGGGGAGATGTAGTGGGTGATGAAATGTCCATTGCCTATGACGTGGATGTGCAAGAAGTGACCACCATAAAAACTAGTATGGTAGGTGTAGTGCTTGTGGTGTCTGACAAAATTGATGGTGTTGTAATAAGTTGTTCTGTTGTGAAGACCTGTCCCACCAAGAAGGAAGTTGGGTTTGTGGGTGGAAAGCAGAGGAGAAAAGTGAACCCCAAGGTTGGAGAGAAGGTGGGAGTGAGTCTAGAGGTGGCTGAAATAAGAAGGAGAAGGGTGAAGAGTAGGTCCTTGATGGGTATGAATCTAGTGTTGGTCGAGAGGCTAGGTGACCTAGTATGGTTTCTTGAGTGACAAGGTGACCTATTATGGTTTTTTGAGTGACAGGGTGACATATGATGGGTTTGGAAACTTAATTGGTGGTGGTAAAGGTGGTGTGATACGAAGGTTTTCCATGGAAGAGAGAACTTGTGATTGTGAAATGGGGTTGTGAAAGGTGAAGGTGAGTACTGCAGTGATTGTGTCGGTGATGAGCGCTACTTGGATTCTAGGGGGTGAGTGAGGTGGGGCGTGGAAAATTGGTTCTTCTGGTTGAGTGATTTCTTTGGCAATGGAGGTGGGTTGAGGCTTGGTTGTTTGTACAAGGGCTACTGTGGTTATATCAATGGTTGATATAGTGGTTACTAATGTGGATGTGGGTGGCGACTTTAGTTGTAACTGGAACATAGGTGTTTGCATTTATAGAAGTGATTGGTATCTGGATGTTCTTACCCAAGATTTTCCATGTGTGGATGCATCACTCATTGTACTAGACTCAAGGTCTTTGTAAGATATGAATGATTACTTCTATGACACCACAAGTCTCTGCTAAAGTTTGTAATGATTCCGTGAATTGTTAATCTAATTCTTCTTCTTGGAGGAATTGTTCCATCAGTACATTACTTCTTTGTACTGATAGCTTGCCTTTGGCATGAACACTCTCCATTGTTTGTCGTAGTCTTAGGAGTTGAGCTATGTAGGCATGTGCTCCTTCATCTTCTTCTTCTTCTTTGTCTTGCTCTTTTCTCTCTTGTTCCTATGTGTGAGTACTTGTTGCTCTTCTTCCCTATCTATTTGTTGTTCTATCTCAAATTCTGTTTTTGATCCTACATCTACATCTATCAAAGCAACATCACAAAGAAACTAGCCAAAGTCAAAAGTAAAGAATTCCTCTAATCCAACAGGGACTTGGAACCCAAAATCTATGGGCAAAGGTGGGACCATTGGTTTTGCGGTGGATGCTCGATTTGTGCTATGTTGTGGAAGGTGTACTGTGAAGGGTCACATAAGTTGTTCCCCTATTGGTGAAATATTTGGAGTCAAAGCTGCACCTCATGGTTGTGCACATGGAATGGTTCCTCTCACTCTCTTCGGATTGGGTGTGGAGGCTTTCTGACTTTTGAATATTTGAACTCAAGGCTCTCTAGACTAGTACATCTTAGGATAGACACTTGTAGATAATGGGTGTAATGGCACAACTCCCATTCAAGATAGGCTTGGGGAACCATCGACTACTTGCTACATGAAGCTCTTCAATTATCCAGATAGGGAGGTTGATTGTAAACCGTGTGGTGTCAATCAAATATAAGCTAAACCATATCTGCTTGTGGGGCTGAGTAAAATGAACCTATCTGGGAAAAGCAAAGTGGTATTGACATATTTAACATCATGGCAGCCATATCCTTTAACTTTTTCATCCTCCTATTCTTCATGTTTTTTGGTACTAGAGCCTCCTTATCCAAGGGAATATGCATACATTGAATATTGAGAGCTTCTTGTACTAAGTTTAAGGTGAGCTTGAACTTCTTCATGTCATTGTTACATAATAGGGAAGGAATAAAAAAGGTTCTTGGTACATCTTTAACTGTACTTGGTTGTAAAGTGTAAATCAAATAGTAGCACTGCATGAAGTCTCGCTTGGGCAAAGTTTTACTGAAATAGTATGCCGACCCATCTCTCTACCAAATATCTTGTAAATCTAGTGTGTTCGGGATGTGCTCAAATTCATGGGTGAAGAACTAGTATCTACTCTAAATGTTTTTAAATTCACACTTGGACTCCTAGATATAGACATTGTCTCTAAGGAGTCCAACTAACTCATTGAACCAATGTGAATGGGTGTTTAGCTGTTGTTTTTGACCACTTGGGAGATCTTGAATTGCAATTATTTTCGATTTCGTGAACTCTACTAGTCTCTGCTATTTGAAAGGGTAAACGGTGTCTAAAAATAACCAAAATTGGTACGCTCATTCTTTCTAAGCTCCTCAAGCTTGAGGACTCCTTGACTTGCACAAAATGGAGCTATAAATTACAAAAAGGGTTTTTCTATATTACATATGGTACAAAAGTGATGAAAATCACTATTGGAGGTTTTTGAAAAGTATTTTGAAACATATTCGTTTGAAAAAATGATATGACTGGCTCCTTGCTACTTCATTGTGCTCTATCTTCACATGCTTCTGTGTCTTCTATGCCTCTGGCTACTGCCAACACCCCCCTCCCTCTCGCTTCTGTCGTCCTTGACAGAACCTTGTTGTGAGGTTTGTCAGATGTAATTCTGTAGGAGGTCCTGAGCGAGGATGTGCTCTGATATGCGAATACCTCGGGCCAGATCTGCCTCGAGTTTCTCCCAATCTATTGGTTGCGGTTCATCTGATGATGGGAGTCGATAATGCGTGGAATATACCATCTATTCACAGCAAATAACTGCAAGAGGTGTGTAGGCCTGCTGATGAACACCTCTGAATGGTATTCCCAGAAACCGGTTGTGAACATTTCTTCGAAGGTCTGCTTATAGCACGCCGATAAGTATTTTATTCGACAGTGCCATGCGTAACACACCCGGAGCGATGGTGTCGTACTCATGTCATAAGCTAAATCGAGATTTCCATGCTCGAAACCCGGGGTGTTCACATGGGGTGCCTTGACTCGACGAAAGACTTTGAATACCATCTGCATCATGTCAAATATCTTGACAGTCATGTGCACTGCTACATCGTCCATATGTTTTAAGCGAGGGAGCCAGTGATGAATTGTTGCCATCATGTATCCAACTGTTGGTGGTCCTGTGAAATATGGGTAATTGAGCCAATCCTGGCATTGCTTGTTGTTCTGTAATTTAATGGCAAATGCCTTCCAGGAGTGGCGACGTGGCATTGGTCCCCAACATGGGTTGTACTTTAAATGTAGTGGTGCCTTGACCCAAGTGCTCATCATCTCTGGATATTCTTGTAATAAATCCTTGCGCCAATCTGGTTGATAGATCTCTCCTCGCTACACATCTAATGGCAAATCTTCGGGTTCAAATTGAGTTGCGTGGGAGGGTTTCTTGCCTGTTTCTTTTTCTATGGCCAGCTGATATTCTGCCATTAACATAAAATAAGGCTTGTATTGTAACTCATGCCCAGATATGTATCTGCGAGGGCCAAATGAGCAAAGTATGGGGACTGTAAAATGCGTTCTTCAATCATTGCCATTGCATGTAACTGAGCTTCTACACGTGCTGAGTGGATTCTTCCAAGTTCTTCAATTGTCTTCATCCATGCGGGAGTTGGAAGTTCAAAAGTCTTTTGGCCTTCAGCCGTGACTCGTCCGCCTGGGATGGGTTGAGGTTCATATGCTTCTTCAAAAGTTTCTTCCACCGGAATAGTTACTGTTTCTTCCTCTACTGGTAGTTCTGGTGGGGAGTCTGGCCTGGGGGGTGCTTCATATACAGCTATCTGTGATTGAAGAGTTGATACCTGGGCCCGTAATGCGTTGAGTTCCTCGATGATGTTAGGACATGGGTCCGCAGGAGCTGGTAGTCCTTGTTGTATTGGTGCTCTTAGCTGGAGTAGTTTATGATCTTCTTTCAGCTTCTGATATTCCTCGTTCATGTTGTCATACTCATCTAACAATCTGACATGATCATCTAGCAACATTTGCATAGATTCGGAGGGCACGGCCTTGAAACGGCTGGGACTTAATGGTTGGTCGGGTTGATCTAGGGCAGCTTCTAAATTCTCTCTGTTCTGTTCTTGTAAACGCTAGTTCTCTTCTTTCACTGCTGCCAAGTGGCGTCTGAGTAAGCCCATGTTCCTGGTGAGCGTCGCATTGCAAATAGTCTGTGCCCTTAACAAGTTATCGATATCTATGACGGCCTCTTTGGTTTTTTCTTCACTTTCTAGTTCCAGTTTATGATAAGCCTCTCATAGCTCTTGGTAGCGAGTGTTTAGTGAGGCATTCTTGATGGATAGTGAATTGAGCTGCGACTGTAAATCATGCGTTGTCTGCTGCAGCGTCTGGTAATTATTCCCAAGAGATGCAAACTCATCTCTTACTTGTGTCATGCAGATGAACATCTGCCAAAATGCGGTGTCTATAGTAGGTGATAATATTAAAGGTGTGCTAAATGAAGATGCGGTGGGTGTTAATGATGCAATGGGAAGGGGGAATAGGGATGGGAATGTGGATGCAGTGGTAACAGTGGAGAAATGTGCAGTGCCTAAATATGATGGTGCAATAGAGGAGGTGAGTGTTGGTGCAGTGGGTGGTGAGATGTCCATGTCACTGGACGTGTTGTCAAGTGCCGTGACCATGAATAATGGAGTGATAGTGGATGCATGCATGGGTGTAAATACAGGATTTACAAAGGTTGAAGAGTAATTTACAGAGGGGTTCTCTTGTACTCCTTGGTGGAAAGGGGAAAGAGGAATTACAGTGGGTCGAGGGGGTGAGACTGGGGAGAAGGTTAATGGAGGTGGGAATGGGAAAAGGTGTCTTGGAGGTGTGGGGAAGGAAGGGAAGGATGGAGGGAAAATTGGACTGGATAGAAAGGTGGATGTCCGAGGAGGAAAACTAGGTTGGGTGGGTGCGGGAATTGTGGGATGAATGGAAGTAAGGAAGGCTTCTGCTACAACGCTATCCAAAGATGTGGATGGTCTGGGAGAGATCGGATGTACAGAGGAGATTGGAGAGACGGGAGGTGAAAGAGGAGCGGTTGGAGTGGCGGGTACTTCGGTTACAGTGGTGGTATGTACAGTAGTAGTGTGAGGCAGGGAGTCGATGACAATGGTGTCTTCTGCCAATGAGCCTTCAGGGACGAGACGTGCCTCCCTGGCTTGTTCTGAAGATTGGGCACCTGTCGGTACGCGAAATGGTATTCACCTGGTTTGGTTAGTAAGCGAACTCTGCGAGGGTCATATTGCAGAAGTGGTTTTCTCTGCAAAAATCTTAATGCTTCGTTGGATCCCACTGATTTAACAAGTTCCCTGAAACCTTTGATGTATACTTCTTCGAAACCGCCTGAGACAAGTTCTTGTTCTATGAGTGCTTGGCTCTCTTCCTCAGTTAACTTCTTACGTGCCGAAACTTTTTCCATAGTACAATATAATTTTTTGATTGCCAGCGTATAAGCTGCTGCTTCAAAGGTTTCATCTTCATGCGTATTGGTATCACCCTGGGTGTCAGTTTGCTGTCCTTGTTCGTCTGTTTGCACATGTTCTTGGGAGTCATGAGTGCCCTAGCTGGCTTCATCATCGCCCTCGTCATCATCTGTTTCTGTTCTTTCCTCTTCAGAGTTGGACACTACTTGGCCTTGCTGTTGGTCAGGTGTCAGGTAGCTTGGATGTTCATATTCCTGGGAGAAAATTTGGCCTTCAGAAAATTGAAATTCATTTGAAAAGGCATCTGGCATTTCAAAATCAAAGGTTGTATCCAACGGCTCTGCTTCCATGTTAGGTATCAGAAAAGAAAACGCTTCCGCACCAATGGTGGTGGGGACTTCTACTGCAGTGGTGGTAGGTTCCTGAACTAATGTTGCCTCTGAGGTAACTGCACTTGTAGTGCCTTCAGTAATGATAGGTTGTGAGAATCGGATGTGAATAGGTTGTATAGTTGCAGGGGCTTCCGTCAAAGACTGTTCTGGAGAGGGTTGCGGTGACGGTGATTCTGGGACCTGTAGGCAGGGGATAGTTCCTCTCATGCGCTTTCCTGCTCGTCCTTTGCTGGCCTTCCTAGCTTTCTTTGTTGTCCCTTTGAATGCTTTCAATTCCTCGCTAGTCATTGCACACTCGATTGGCAAGTCGTATGCCAGACACATATATACAATTCTTGTAAGAGCGCAACATCCATGGATTACCTTCTTCCTCTTCCATCTGTGTTGTGCTAAGTATAGCTGATCAATGATCCAGCTAGCCAGATCAACTGTTTGTGGCCCAGTACAAGCTAAATATAAGCCAAATTAGATGCACTTGTGGGGCATGGTGAATCGATCCTGAGCGGGGAAAGCGAAGTGCTGCATACATATCCTTAATGGTTTAGAGAGCTCAGGTGTGATTGCTGAAATATCTTCCCACTTAATGACATCTCCACGTTTCATTGGCTCTGGAATCAGCCTCTCTCGCTCTGTCGGAGTGTGCATTCCATGTATCTTAATTGTAGCTCTAATAGGTCTTTGGAAAGATAAAACTTCTTAAACGGTGGATCATTTACTAATGACGGCAAAATGAATGTTCCTGACAAATCTTTGTTCTCCAAAGCTGTCAATGTGGTTACCAAATAGTAACATCGGTAGAAATCTGGTTTAGGCAACGAATCACTGAAGTATTCTATGAAGCCAGCTCTTGCCCAAACATGCGTCAAGTCTTCTGTGTTCTGTAATGCTTCAAACTCTCTTGAGAAAAACTGGTACTTGTGCCACGTGCGGATATCAAAAGTCAAATTGGCCTCAAAAAGGAAATCTGCATCTGCCAATGGGCCTGCTAAACCTTGAAACGAGTGAGAATTGCGATGAATCTTCTCAGTGTATCCCCTAGGAGGATTGTCAATTGGCATAGGTCCTGGAAATCCCTGAAATTCTCGTGGTTGAGCCGTAGGATGTGGTTCAGCTAGTAATTCGCCAACATTTGCCATGGGTACACTGGGGCCAGCTTCAGATGGTCCTTCTGCCTGCATGATGAGTGATGCGAGTGTGTAGCAGATCTGCTACAAAATATTAACACATTAGTATGGAAATTAATCATGATCCCATTAAAGTGAGACTGCAATCCCTTTCCATAACCGATGTGTAACCCGTGGTGCCGAGTGTTGTGATGTGGTTTATGGAATGATTGTTGTAAAACTAATGCAGGTCTCTAGACACCTACATGCTTCAGATGATGCATACATTTCTTGATGAGATGTTATTACAAGTGATGTTGGGTTATAGTGTGTGGATTTATACAAGGTTCAGTCGTGATTGAGTTATTACAAGGTTGTAGATTAGTCGGGGTGGGAGTTATGTTAGACAATGGGTTTTGAGGAGACAACTGGATACGTTTCGGTATCCACTTCCTAAGAGTTTTTGAGTGGGTGATAGGTTTCTGCTGAGGGACAAAAGATGATATCAGATTTGGTGGTATTGAGGGTTGAAGAGATTTCTGAGGGGTATATATTACATGGCTTGAGGATTGAGCTATACTACAATGTTTGGGTACCCAGATTTGTGTGGGTGTGGGTCGGTTCGTAAGGTACTTCTTGGCGATCCAAATATGCCAAATGTTTGAACTTGTGGAAAAAGGTCGAGGAGATGTTGGATACTGATTCTGCTTCTGCCTTGACTTCTTCTTATCGTTGTCTGCGTTGTTGGAATCTATCGGTGTTTTCTATCCTTTTGGCACCCATATTTGTCGCGTGCTTCTTGCTTTGTGATACTGATACTGCTGTTGTCCTTGTGTCGTCTGAGAGGGTCGTCGGTCTTGGTTCCTTCGTCGTGGTTGACTCCTTAGTGGTTGAGCTTGAGAGGTCGGATGGACACTCTGCTTTGGAAAAGAAGAGAGGTCCAACACTTGCAAAACTTGCCCATTAAGACATTCTATACCACAGATCTAGGCCAGTTCGCAGTAAGTGTGGAAGGATGGGCACTGCAGGGTGTTTTGCCCATGTGGCTACTGATGCAGTCCACCTGTCCTGCAATCCTCCCCATTTGTCCGCTGATGGTGCCCATTTGGCCGCTAATGGTCCCCATTTGTCCGCCGCTGGAAGACCAAGGGAAAATCTCCTGATAGTCTTCTCTCTGGCCCCTATCCATCGGCAAGCTCTCATGGGTTGATTTTGGAAGGAGCGTGCTTAGCCGAGGGCTTTGACCAAATATCTTCCGGTCCTCCGTCGCAAGCGTTTCATAGGGTCGCGGGTCATATACCTCAGGCAGAGGGTTGTTAGGGAAGTCAAGCGGTATCACTCGCTTCTGATCTAAGGTTCCAATCTGCAAGGAGCCTTGTCTAAGATTTAGGTCCACTGAGTGATCGTATAGCCAATCTTGGCCAAGGATTAGGGGTTGTATCAGGTCGTCATCATGGCACACTAGTAGCTTTGCTATCATGGTCACTTCATTTATGAGGATAGGAAGATCCACCTCACCCATGCAAGGGGTTTCCATGCCTCTTAGCCCTATGAGGTATGCCTCAATTGGCCGCATTTCTATTCCTGAGTCCTTATAGTGGGACCATCTAATCGCACTAGTCGCAGCACCTGAGTCAATTAAAGCCCTGAGCTCTTGGCAAGGGTTGCCGTGCTCTAGCCTGACTGTAATGAATGGTCTCCTATCCACTATGCTAGGATGAGTACTTGACTTTACTTGACACATGGCCATGGGATATCTGGGTGTTGTTTCCAGATGGTTATAATGTTCGCTCCCTAGTCCTTGTCTTCTTAGCTTCATGTGCTTAATGCGTTCTATAGCTTCTGCCTGAGCTTCAGCTCGTATTCTATTTTCTTCCTCCTTATGCTTCTTTGCCAACGTGAGTCATCTAAGCATATCCTCAGTAAGAGGTTCCTGGTATAGCTTGACTCTACAACCACTAATGTAATTAGGCATTATGTCTCCCTCTAGGGTGGTCAATTGTACTGCTCCACTTGTCGAGAGTCTGTTAATGATCATAGGTCCATAACCTCGCGTTTCTAACTTCCATGCGTGTTGTTTCAGCGTATATACTAGGACTAAATCGTTGTCTTGCTAAGGTCATTCCTTGAGGGAATGTTTTCGTCCTCAAGTATGTCACTAAAGGTTCACTCCATTCTGGTGTGAGAGACACGTGATATAATGTAGCATGTTCTACAGGTGGTCTTTCACAACAAACAGGGCATTCTTTACACAATTTGTAGACGTCTGCTTCCATAGAAGTCCAATATACTCCTAGTCTATGCAGAGTCTTCAATGTTCGATGTCTCAAATGATGCTGCTTTAATGCACCTACATGTGCTAATTGCAACCAATTTGCATGTTCTGATTCATCTACACAACAAGCAAGAATCTTTTGATTATCCTGTTTATATATACTTCCTGCTATTATTTGATATCTTTGAGACTTGGTAATCTCTCCTTCCTTGATCCTTATCCTAGGATTCTTGGGTCCATATGTGAGAATAGGGACAATAGGCTTAGCCCATTCTGGTGCTATCTCAAGGTTAAACAAATATGCATCAGGTAACTCATCCACTATCCCTTGAGGAGCTTCTCCTGTGGTTAGTCTCGAGAGGTGGTCAACCCTCATATGTGTCTTTCCTTTCCTGACTACTACTTCAAAGTCATACTCCATCAGTAATAGAAACCATCGTATTAATCTTCCTGTGTTACATGGCTTATTGACTAAATACAGTAATGCTTGATGATCCGTAAAGAATTTGAACTTATTTTCCAACAAATAATGCTTGAATTTCTTTACTACGTAGATCATTCCTAATCCTTCTCGTTCCGTAGTGGTGTAATTTCTTTCTGCTGCATTCAACTGTCTGCTCGCGTAGGCTATGGGGAGATCTATATTACCTTCATTCGTGGGTTGTGCTAACACACATCCTATGGCATAGTTGGATGCATCCACATGTACATGGAATGGCTTGCTCTAATCCGGGGTTGTCAATATAGGTGCTGAGCACAAACATCGTTTAAGTTCATTGAATGAATTCTCACATTCATCCGTCCATTCAAACTTGGTTAAAAGAGAGTACAAAGGCTTGGCTATGATTGCATACATGTGTATGAATCATCTGTAATAACCACAATGACCCATAAATGCATGTACTTCCTTTACATTGTTTGGCCTAGGTAGATCTGCAATTACTTTCACTTTTTTCTTCATCCGTAGAAATTCCGTTCTTTGACACAATGTGTCCTAGAATCGTGCCTTGTTTGACCATGAAAACACACTTTTCTGGGTTCAGACAAACTTGGTATTCTGGACATTTGTCAAACACTTGCCTTAATTCTGGGATGTGCGTCTGCCTGATATTCGAATGAGCACATATGTCATTGACATAAACTTCCAAATTTTTGCATAAGAATTCCTTAAAAACATGACACATAAGTTGCTGGAAAGTGGCAGGTGCATTTGTTAAGCCAAATGGCATTACACAAAATGCAAAAATGCCCCATTCTGTGGCAAAAGCCTTCTTGTGTTGATCTTCTGGAGCAATGGCTACTTGATTATAGCCTGAGAAACCATCAAGAAAGCTGTAAACTTCTTTGCCCGCAACTCTTTCCAATAAGTGTTCCGTGATAGGAAGAGGATAACTGCCTCTAATAGTGGCGGCATTAACTTTTTTAAGGTTAATCCACACATGCAATTTTCCATTCTTTTTGGGCATAACCACAATGGGGGATACCCATTCGGTATGCTCAATTTCATAAATGAATCCTGCTTCTATCAAACGATCTATTTCCTCTTTAATCTTCGCGGCGTAGTTATCATTGTACGTGTATGGTTTCTGTTTCGTGGGTTTTGCATCTGGAGTCATATGGATTCTATGAGAACATATATCCGGGTCTACTTCTTTCAAGTCTTTGTAACTCCAGGCGAACATATCTCTATATTCGTGCAATAGGGCAACTAACTCTTCTTCTTCTTCATTCGTCAAATCTTGCCCTATGTATGTGCATTTTTCTTCTTCTCCTTCTATGGCTACTATTATTTTTTTGGTTTTCTCTCGATTATCATATACTTCTCTAACATTGGCTTTTTTGTTAGGCATTTGTACCATGATTCATCTATCTTTTATTTCATATTTCTTGAAGTTCTCGGGAACCTCAAACAAAGATTCTTCTTTTTCTGACGTGGGTTCTTTCTTCTTTCTTTTCTTACCTTCACTTTTGGTAGTCACTTGTGTGGCTAACCTCACATCATTCATAAGTTCTTCGCGTCTCTAAGGGTGAGTTTCTACTTTGTAGAAATATTCTTCGTCTGATGCAAAAGGTGGATCCATAATAATTGACTCTAGATCAAAATCACTCGCATCCTCAAGTGCATCAGTGTTAGGTTCACATTCTTCAATAATCGAATAACACATGATTGGCTCTATTGTGAAGACTGAGATGTCATAGCCATCCTCGTCATAGTGGGGTGTCCATTGTTCTTCATTGATGGCTACATCCATGGTTGCTAGGATTTCTGCCCAACCATGAGGCTCAAATTCCTTGTCTGGATATACTACAAGTGCATATGTTGGGTCTTGAAGGGTTCGTGGATGTTGTTCTGCACCTAAGGTCCTAGCTTCTAACCATTCTTCCTCTTGTTTGGCTACTTTACACATCCATAGATGAGTATCCTCATGCATCTCGATGTGAATAATCTTTAAGATTGACTTTAGTAGTCACTCCTAAATGTTGCAAGTACAAAGAATTAGTTCCCCAATCTTGTACGATTTGCAACTGGTGCATGAATGGTCATCCTAAAATCATCTCATAAGCATGATTTTTCGCAAAATCACAAATGGCGAAAGTATGCTCAAACTCCACACCACAAGTGGTGAGAGATATGCCCTCTAGTAAGCCTAATGGTTTTTCTATATGTCCGTCAGCCATTTGTAGCTTCATCTTGGTAGGTCTCAATGCTGGCTTACCCCAGCGTTTCCATAAAGCAGTGGTAGCGATGGCTACTCCAGCTCCTGAATCTAAGATAGCTTTGGTGGTATAGCCCTGATGGGTTATTGGAAGATAAGTGTTACCTTCCTCTCCTTCTCTTACATCTCCAATCTTTTCTACGAGTACCTCTGGTACCTTCTTGTGTGATCCTATCTGTGAGGGAGTAGTAGCAAGTTCAGGGAATTGATTTGCTACATGTTTCCACAGTTCTGGTTTAATCTTCAACAACTCCTCTAGGGTGAGATTACATTGAACTTTGGTGTTCTTTATCACTTCCGTGTTTCTAGGGATCACTGATTCTTTATTCCTCACTATTATCGTGGGTGCTCTCATACTAATAGAGTTAGCTTCCCAAGGTCCTGTGAACTGAGGTAATTCTTGCAAAGAATTGGACTCAAAACCTGTGTGTTCACTCAGTTGTTCTTCCTCTACATCATCATAAATAGAGGGAATGTCTTGGGGAAATTGCTCTTGCAAGTCATCTATTTCTTGAATAGGAGGATGAGTTCCTTGTTCTTCTCTCAGGGATAGTGCATTCCTTTCCTGTGTCTCCGAGGCAATAGGGTTCCTTTGCTGATTCTTTTTCTCTTTGCTATCAATCAAATATTCTAGCCTCTCCATTAATCCTTGAAAGTGTAATTCCGGTTTCACCATGTTGTTCCAATTAAGATATCTAGAGGCTTCAAACATTGTTTGTGCCAATTCTACCATCTTCATGCAAAGTTTAGTTCTCTCGATTTCTAGGTTTGCCCGAGGGTAGTTCTTAATCATTTCATCTATTTGAGGTCCTTCTTTTAATCTAGCCTGATATGCATGAAACATCATGTCTAGGTTTTCTGGTATGGGTTCCGCTAGAACTGATCTTGATTTCTGAGCTAGATTCTCTTGATTCAATTCCTGCGAAGTCAATTCTAGGATTTTGGCTCTAGATTCCTTGAGACTTCCTTCCAACTCAGTTATCCTTTTACTCCATTTTCTCTTGATTCTTTCTCTAGAATCTTTCCAAGATTTCGTCTTTTTACTGCTAGATTCTCTAACTTCACTAGTTCCGGCTATTTTCTCCTGATTAAGCTCTTGATTTTGTAAGAGCGCGTGGGCTATTGTTATAGCTTGGATAGGCACGTATGTAGGGTTGGATCCATCTGCGTTGTTTACAATACCTATCACATTGATGGCTGTTTGAAGCGTTTGCGGGGTTCTTAGGACAATCTTTTATAAGATGCTCTTTGACACAATCGGCACAAAAGCCTTGTATGTTATAATATTGTGACTGTCCTGCTATCAAAGGATGTGGGCAATCCTTTATGAAATGATCTCCTTGTCACCTAAAGCATGGTCCTCTATGGCCCTGTGGTCTTTGCTGTCTTAATTGGGGCCGTGGATTTGGGTTTGTGTACATCACATTAGCGTAATCGGGCTCCCAACTAGGTTCCAATGGTGGACTATCGTATTGATATGTCTCCACGTGTTCTGGTGACTCTGTGTAATATGCGGGTGGACTATCTACATGAGTAGAGTCAAAATTGTTTGAGTTCGGGTCACTTTCTGTGATCAAGGGTGATGAAGGCACTAAAGCCCTATTGAGGTTCTCTTCTGCAGCATCATATTTGACTGAGATGACATTAGCCGGTGGGGGTGGCTGCTGAGCTAAGACATGTTGTGGTTTCTGTTGAGCCTGATAAGGATAGTTCTGTGGAGGGCTATAGTAATGAGGTTGAGCATTATACTGACCTTGATACCTACCTGGCTGTGCATATGTTTGCGGGTAGTTCTGTCTTACTGCTTGTTTTTTGTAGGGGCAGTTTTGAGCTGTATGATTCATGCATCATCTCTCAATTGTACAATATTGGCCACTAGGGTTGGCTTGCGGTTGTGTTGCATTGGGACACACATTTGCCATATGGTCACCACCACATGTGTAACAACGCTTGTTTGTTGTTAACCTAGGCATCTGTTTACTAGAAACTCCTAGTTTCTGGGCCACTTTTTCTGCTAGGTCTTCTATCGAGCTAGACAGTTTTGAGGATGCTAGAGATGAACAATCTGAGTCCTTATAGACTTTTGAGAGTTCCAACTCGTCTCCTAAGTTATCCTCAATGTCTATGCAAATTCTTACACACTACTCTAGCGTTCTGGGTTCCTTCAAGTATACATAGGAGCGTAGTTTAGAGCTCAAGAGGCCATCTAAAAACAATGACACTTGCTTGGCTTGTGAGGGTAACTCTTGCATTGGACATCTTTCCACATATTGTCTAAACCTACATCCTGCCAGTGTAACTATTTCTTGAGGGGTCTGTTTGAAACTATGAATCAATGAAGACGTATCATGTCTGATTCCACTTTTTGAGAATTCTGTGATGAATGACTCTAAAAAGTGATGGATATCTCTAAATTGCCTTTGTTGCAATGGTTGAAACCAAGTTAAAGCTGTATTCTTTAACGTTAGTCCAAATGCATTATATTGCGTAAACATATCTTCTACTTGCTCTGCTTGTAGCACTTGCTTAAATTCCGCAACATGGTCATAGGGATCTCCTATCCCATCAAAGTAGTTTTTCATGGATTTTACTAACTGAGTGGGTCTCAATATTTTGGCATGTTCACGTGGTCTAGGTAGAGGAAAATCATCTCTACCACTTGGTATTCTAGGTTCTCTTTGTCTATCCACTCTATCCGTGTCTATGGTGGTTCTATCTCTCCCTATGGGATGATTGAAACTTACTTCAGGTCTTTCTTTGTTCTTCTCTCTTTGAGTGCCATGGGTTGCGGATGTTCCTGCCCCTTGATGGCTTGTGTTTACATTTGCTCGTGATGGAGGGAATACCAAATCGCCTCTCCATGTGTAGGTATTTCTCGCATGATCTGGTACTACAAATACTCTTTCTGAAGTTTCCTCTAGGTATACAACCTTTCCAGGTGTATGCGGGTCCTTGAATTCATAAATTGTGATGGTGCCTACCTCACTACGTTGTTCCGTTCTGTACCTCCAAAATGCTTCGTCTGTCTCTTTGTTCACAAACAATTCTATGCTTCTGTTGTCATGAGGGATCCATTCTGGGATAATACTCTTGTTAGTACAGATTTCCCTCTAGGTGTCCTAGGTTCTTCTAATGGTTCTTTTCCTTGGGCTCTCGCTTCCATCTCTAACTAAATTACACCAAACTCATTGGTATTGTTTGGCTGAGTACTTATGATGTACATCATTCCTTCTTTGTCTATGTATGCATCTGTCTCGAATTTCACCACTGGATGTTCCAATCCAATGTGTTGATCCGGGTTGTGCATTTGCACCACTTGTCTTCGCAAACCATCCTCATAGATGCGAGCACCTAAGCGGTTGGTTCAAAGAAATTCTAATTGAGTTCTATAGGGTCCTTCAGGTCTTTCTAAATATGCTACATTTGACCCTCCTTCTGGTCTTTTCGTGCTAAAAGCCATTTCTGATTCACTCGTATATGAGCTCAACTCGTAAGCGTAACTATTATTCAATTTTTGTGCCCATGATCATGTAGTAGTTCCTATGCTTGCTTCTGATGATCTAAGGCTTCGTCGGTCTGACTTACCTATATGCTTGCCCGATCTAAGGTTCATGCATTTACTTCACGGCACTCTCTGATCGTCAATGGTTCTTTTTTCTTACTTTCTTGATTCTTTTTAAATTCCTTTAAATTCTTGTCTAGATGTATGCGTCAGGAATCGACTTTCTGTGGTACTTTTGAGTTCTCATTCCGTCAGACTTTAATTCTTTCCTTTAGGTTTTTGTATCACACACCTTTACTTTAGTCTTGAATGTGAAGAATGAAGTCTCTTGAACTTGATGCATTCCTATGGTCTTTAATCCACAATGCTATCGTTTAGCCTAAGCTAATAATTGACTGAGGGGGTTGAGTATTCTTCCAACCTCAAGTCAGTTGCTTTGAGTGCTCTGATGCCCAAGAAGTCGCACTTCCCAAGCCCTGCGTTCTTCACCGCCTTGCCTTGATTGCCCTCGGTTGCCATTGATTGCCATTGCTAGACCTATAAAAATTCAATGTTTAGACCAATTCTAAAATGGATGATCAAGCACTTTAGTGTATACACCTTTTATGACCCTTTTTCCTTGCCCAAAAATTTTAATGCCCCCTGGTTTTCTAGTCCCAACAATGTTAACCTCAAATTATCCTCTCTAAAAAACAACGTATTCTTTTTGAAAAAAATAGTTGAGATCACGTAGTACTCGTAAAGAGCTTTCTAACGAGCTATAAAGCTCGAAATACAGACTTTGGATGAAAAAGATATGAGTGTTCAGGTCCTAGGGGGTAAAAACTGACAATTAGGTTTTTCTTCAAATATGAGCTAAGGGGTCTTCTATGAGTCTAATCACCCAAAAATTTTCAAAAAATAGCCCCAAATTTGCCCAAAAAATCAAACCCTAAAAATTGCGTTTGGACGATGCTCTGGGATCGTCGCGATGGCTCAGGTGAACCGTCGCGATGGCGTGGCATAATCGTGATGGTCCGATGGAGCGAACTGTTGCGATGGCCTGAAGTGAACAATCGCGATGGCGTGGATGAACCGTCGTGATGGTCTAATTGGCAAGCAATCGTGATCGCATCGGTCAACGCTCAAAAAGACAATAGCACATGCAAGCACAAAAGCTCTCTCTCTCTCTCTCGCATGCACAAATGAGGGGAAATGAGGAGAATGGGTGGATATGGTGAATTTTTTGATTTTTTTTCGAAGTGGAAGAAGATGATGCAGTGATGAAGATGGGGTGAAAAACACAAAAAACTAAGTAAAAACAACAAAAACTGAAAGTTTTTACCTTCCAACGCCACTTCTTGCTATACTCTTACCATCACACATTCGTCCTAGACTCGATCCCCGGCAACGGCGCCAAATTTGGTGTTGCTCTAGCACAATGGTGAGAACCACGTTAAGAAGATCCACCTCCTTAATGTCAATCCGCGGAAGAGATAGGAGTGATATGAAGATCGTGAATATGAGATGATGTGAGAGTGATGGTGAGAAGCATAAAGATGCACACACACATACACACATACAACAAAGAGACAAGCAAGAGACAATGGAAGGTGGGAAATCAACTCTATTACTCAAGAATACTCTTACAAGCTCAAAATAGCTCTAAGCTCTTCTCTACTCAAACAAGCTAACCTCAAAAATGAGCTCTCTAGCTCTTTTTATAGATTCTAGACTAGTTTTGACCCGTTTCACATCTAGTGACCGGCATAGTTAAAAAATAGGTTCTAAATGCTATTTGAAAGAGTAAACGGTGTCTAAAAATAACCAAAATTGGTACGTTCATTCTACCTAAGCTCCTCAAGCTTGAGGACTCCTCGGCTTGCACAAAATGGAGCTATAAATTACAAAAAGGGTTTTTCTATGTTACATATGGTACAAAAGTGATGAAAATCACTGTTGGAGGTTTTTGAAAAGTGTTTTAAAACATATTCGTTTGAAAAAATGATTCGAATGGCTCCCTGCTACTTCATTGTGCTCTGCCTTCACATGCTTCCGTGTCTTCTATACCTCTGGCTACTGCCAACAGCTTTCCTCCTAGATTTTGTTAGTCTGCTTGATGCACCAATCTTCTTGTGCTGCTTGAATTGCCTCTTTGGTTGAGCTTCTGTTACCACATGCATCTTTGGAATAGAAGGAAGATCCACTCACTCTTGACTATGTTCTTTGATGGTTGAATTCTTTTTCATCATAGAGCTTTGGACACATACAACATCTTTTTATCCAAGGTCAATCTTAGAAGAACTAAGAGGCATTGTGGGACCTATATTCATGAACATGCAATTCTCTAATTCTACTATGAGATGTTGTTCACGTACCCAAACTTGAAGAAGCCAACTTCTTAGGTTTAAGTTGATTGCATGATCATAGTCTAGTCTTGAGCCAAGATGAGAGACTCAGTGAGGTCTTCATCATGGCATACTAGCACTTTGATTGTCATAGGAAAATCCTGAATTGAGATGGGAAACTCCACCTCACCCATGCAAGGGGTCTCCACACCTCCTATGTACAAGCTGAGCCTCAATAGGATTCATTGGTAGATCCATGTTCTAATAGTAGGAATGCCAAATAGTACTAGTTGTTGCCCTTGATTCAATCAATGCTATGATCATTTTAGATGTTGTGCCTTGTCCTAGCTGAACTAAAATAAATGGCCATTGATCAGTGATTCTAGAAGAGGGATTCCTCTCAAAGTGGCACATTGCCATGTTATAGAGATGGGTTTTAGAATGGGGACAATAATTTTTGTTCCTAGACTTGTTTAAGCCTTGTCTTTTTAATTTTATTGTTCTAATGCATTCTAAGGCTTCTCCTTGCACTTCTGCTTGTATCCTTTTCTCTTCTTCTCTGCGTTTCATAGCACATTGAGTCATCTCAACATAATTTCTATCAAAGGTTCTTGATAGAGCTTGAATCAACATCTATTGATGTAGTTTGGTAACACATTTCCTTATAAGTTGGCTAATTGGATAGGTTCACTTGTTGATATCCTATTGACAATCAATTGTCCATAGCCACATTTCTCTAATTTTCATGCATGTTGCTTCAATTTTTACACCAGAACTAAATCACTAGCTTTCAAGCCTTTATCGTTCACATCTGCATTGAATTAAGTTTTTTGTTGTTTCCTTGCTACGTATATGTCTGCTAATGATCTCAATCTAGTTTCACCTAGTCGTTCTAAGTCAAAGATCCTAGATGAGAGCTCATTGCCTATCCCTTGATGCACTTGTGCAACCTTGAGTGGGGGTATCAAGAAGTCTAATGGAAGCACATTATTTTTGCCAAAAAACATCTAAAAGGGAGTGGTATTGAGTACCATCTTGTAGGCAAATTGATATTCCCTAATACCATGATGAAGGTGTTTGTCCAAGTGAGAGCATTTACTATTCACAAGCTTGATTAATACATTGCAAAGTATCTTATTTGTACTTTCTATCTATCCATTCACTTGTGGGTGATAAGGAGCTAAAATCTTGTTAATGACCATGAAATCTCTCAAAAGATATTCAATGATCTCATTCAATATGTGGCTTCCATGCTCACTTACTAATTTGATTGGAAATTCATATCTTGTGAATACATTCTCAAACAAAAATTTAACTGTTGTTTGCACGTCATCTTTCCTAGTAGCTTTCACTTCTACCCATTTGGTAATATAATATCTTGCCACAATGATATATTCAACATGTGAACTCTTAGTTGGAGGATTAATAAGACCTAAAAGTCTATTACCCACTTTGACAATGCACATCCTTCCATCATGGACCTTAGTGGCATCTCATCCTTGCAAATTGGATACTGAGTCCTATGACATGTGTCACACTTGTTCACATAGGTATGTGCATGCATATGAAGGGTAGGCCACCAAATACTTGAAAACAATATTGCTTTGATCACTTGATCAGGTCTAAAGTTTCCTCCTACAACACCTTGATGTGCAATTCTAAGATATTCAAGTATTCATTTTCATGTACACAAAATTTTAATTATCCATCTCATCAGCACTTGTATAGATTATCTGCAATGAAAGTATACTATAGCACTTCCTCCTCTAGACTTCTTCTCTAGCTAAAGTCTTCTCTTGAGGGAATGTCTTTGTCCTCAAAAAGTCAACCAAAGAACTGCTTGAGTCAGATATTAATGACATGATACAATGTAGCATGCTCAACAAGCAAGTCGAATAGTCCTTGAACATCTGAAAGTTTTTTGCTTCCATATTTGGCCAAAATACACACATAATTGTTTCAGAGTTTGTAGGCATTTTTTTCTAGAATTGTGTTGCCGTAGTGCACCTATGTGTGCTACTTGCAACCATTTATCATGCTCTTCCTCATCCACACAACAAGATATGATTCCATGATTGTTTTTTTCTTGTATATACTTCTTGCAAGTACATGGTATCTTTGTGACTTGACAATCTCTTCATCCTTCATTCTAATCACTAGGTTTTTAGGTCCAAATGTTAGAATAGGCACAATGGAGTGATCATATATGAATTCAAGGATCTTGATGTTTCAGGAAAGGTTATCTACTTGGATAACACTTCCAAAAGGATGTTGATAGTCACTGGACATAGTAGACATGCATATTCTTGGAAATGTGAACCAATTTTCCCTTTACACAAGTCTATTTATCCCCATACTTAGCACGGTGGATCCTCTCATGTCCTAGAAAGTCAAAAAGAGAAATCTAGAGAGTGACCAGAGTAAGTTTTGTGAATCCTTTAGGAAGGGAAAGATCAAGACTAGACATTGATCGAGTAGAATGAGAAATACCCAAAGTGCCTAGAAACCAAAGAGGCATAGATGAGTTCCATCTACCTAGACCAAGAGAACATCCTAGATTTTTAAGACCCACTCAGCTAGTGAAGTGGATGAGAAATTACTTTGATGGTACAAGAGATCCATACGATCACATGGCTGAATTCAAGCAAGTGTTAAGAGCTAAACCGGTTGAGGATTTGTTCACTCCATACAATGATTTTGGATTAACCCTAAAGAATACAACCCTAACATAGTTTCAATCCTTGCATCAAGGTCAATTCAGAGATATCAACACGTTCCTAGAAGTGTTCATCACAAAGTTCTTCAAGAGTGGCATCATACATAATACCTCCTCATTGATCCATAGCTTTAAGCAGACACCATAGGAAAGAGTGAAACTAGCAAGACGTAGGTTTAGATAATACATTGAAAGATTCCCAATCCTAGAGATACCTACTCAAGCTAAGCAAGTTTCCCTATTTTTAGATGGCTTATTCACTGCAAAGCTACGATTATATGTCTATCTTAAGGAACCATGAACCATAGAGCAATGTATAAGAATGTGCATTGACATTGAGGAAAATTTGGTTGATGAGTTAGAACATTCTAAACTCTATAAGGATTCAAATTATTCTACTAGCTTCACCTCTAAACCCTCAATATCAATAGATGAATTAGTAGAACAAGTGGCTTGAAAGCTAGGAGTACCATGTAGACAAATCCCTAGAATGGTCTCAGTGAAGTGATGCTACATTTATGGAGGAGACCACATGTCCAACTTATGCCCCTTGATGGCTAATAATTCAAGAAATCTAAATGCCCAATACTGCACCATTGAGAGAAACTACACAAATCATACTGCACAAGATTATCCCTATAATAAATAGGTAGTTAGGAAAAACTACTAGCTTCCATACCTTGAGCCATGTAGATATCAAAACGAGTACCAACTGCAACCATACTATAGGCCACAACAACCATACCAACCACAACATCAGGCACAACAGAGACCTCAACCCATGTTAGGTCAACAACCACCACCCCCTGCCAATGTGATATCAGTCAAATACATTGTGGTAAATGAGAACTTAAATAGAACCATAGTGCCAACATCCCTTATGATCTTAAATAACAATCCTAATGCTCAAAGTTTTGAATCTAACCATGTAGATCGCCTTCTGCCTTACCATGTAGAATCCCCTAAGCATAATAAGATTTATCAATATGAATCACCACCATTAGAACCTAATTGGGAGCTAGATTATTCCAATGTGATGTACACAAATCTAAACGCTAGGGTGCAAATTGAGGTAGATGAGACCTCAAGCCCCTAGAGAATCATGCTACAGATGTCAATGAGATCGCTTCATATGTGCTTTTCCACTTCCTCCACCAAGGAAATCTCAACCATAATGATCCAAGGTTTTTGTACTAATTGTGGAAAAGAGCATCTCCTCAAAGATTGTCCGAAAAAACCCATCCAATGAATATAAGATCACTATAATCAATGTTGTTGGCCTTGTAGTTGAACCTAATGAAAGTGTGACTAACATCACCCCTATACAGGTAGTCACTAGAGCATAGGCTCTACATAGGACTCTAGATGTAGAGAAAGAGAAGATATTAGAGGCTAGTGAATCTGAGAGCACAAGTAAAAAGAGAAAGAGATCTTGGAAAGATAGTCATGAAAGAATGAAACCACAATGTGCTAGGAGACTAAGTGAAGTAGAAGAAAGTATTAGAGAAACGAAAACAAAAATAGTTGAAATCACGTCTCAAATGCACTTTTAAACACCAAAATTGTCTACACCACCTCATCAAATCCCACCATCTATCCCACCACCCAAAGCAGGATCAATCTTAGGAGATCCTAGTATAGAGGACCTAGACATGAGGTTCAAGGGCTAACAGGCTCAACTTTAGGAAGGGCCAAATGTGGTTGATTTAGATTAATGTTATCCCTTAGTGGATCTAGAGATTTAGAGGACCAAAATTTTTGCAAAAATGGTAGAACTAGTTTAGGCTATGTTTGACACCGGTCATCTTTTCAATCAGAAAAACTCTATCAAACCACAGTTACATTTTGAAGGACTTTGGGAGAGATTAGAGCAGTTGAAACTAAACCATCATAGGCTGATAATAGTGGACGTGAAAAGATAAAATTACCACCACAAGAATGCTTCTAATTCTACTGATGGTGGAGTTCCTTCCTCAATAAATTGTTACTCACAAGAGTTCTTGAGAGAGACACAAGAGGAGAAATGGGCAAAGAGAGAGAGAGAGAGAGAGAGAGAGAGAGAGAGAGAGAGAGAGAGAGAGAGAGAGAGAGAGAGAGAGAGAGAGAGAGAGAGAGAGAGAGAGAGAGAGAGAACCCTCCTCCTATTCAAGAAGTGGATGATCTTCATGATCAATTCCCTCAGTACATTCCCTCTATATATGGGGAGCAAGATGACAAACAATCGCGTGAAATACTAGATTTTGAATCAAATTCCTTGCAAAAATTGCCTCACTTCATAGGCCCTTGGGAGTTTAAGTCTATTCAGATTAGAACCTCCACAATCATGGTTAGAAATGATGAACCAATTTTGCCAAGAAACATGGATGTAGTTAAAAACAGTAAAGTGTTGTGCCATCTCACTTTAGAGGAGCTATTAAGGATTAAACTTGAGTTGTGGAAGCATATAGTCGACCAACTGCCACAAGTTGCTACTTTAAAATCTTAAGTAGGATCCCAAAAGACAATAATAGAGATACCTATAGATAAGATAGGAGAGATGAGCAAAGTAGAAGAAGGAAATACTTATCTACCTATCACCTACTAGGGCTATACAATGAAGGACATCTTAGATTCAGGATCAAGAGTTGCCATCTCTGCCACTTTCCTACGAAAACATTGGGACAAGCCACGTTTGAGACTCACCAAGATGAAATTACAAATGGTAGAAGAACATAGTGAGAATCCCATAGGATTTCTAGAAGGTATAGTTATCGCCACTATGCAATGGCATGCAAGTTTACAGCTTCCTTGATGGATTCTCGGGTTACAATCAAGTATTCATAGCCCCATAAGATCAACATAAGATCACTTTTTCCATCAAATGGGGTATCTTTGCATTTCTTGTGATGCCATTTGTGCTCACCAATGCACCTTCTACATTTGAAAGGCTAATATATCATGTGTTTAAGGATTACTTGTGGAATAATTTAGAGGTATATATGGATGATATGTGTGCTCATTCCCATGTATGACAAACACATATCCCAGAACTTAGATAAGGTTTTGAAAAATGTCATGTAAATCGTCTGCTTGAACCCAAAAAATGTGTTTTCATGGTTAAGAAAGGCAAGATTTTAGGCCATATAGTTCCAAAGAATGGGATCTCTACAAATGAGGATAAGGTAAGAGCAATCACAAAATTGCCTAGGACCAAGATGGTCAAGGAAGTACAAGCTTTCATGGACCACTGATGGTTTATCCACATGTATGGAATACTTTTAAAGCCTCTATACAACCTATTGACTAACTTTGAGTGGGGTGACGAATGTGAAAAATATTTTCATGAGCTAAAATGATGATTGTGCTCAGCCCCAATCTTGACAATGCCAGATTGGAACAAACCATTCCATGTTCACATGGATGCTTCCAATTATGCTATTGGATGTGTGCTAGTACAACTAACACATGAAGGGAATATTGACCTTCCCATAGCCTATGTGAGTAGGCCATTGAATGTAGCCGAGAAAAATTATACAGCCATAGAGAGAGAAGGATCAGGCATGGTATCCATGATTAAAAAATTTAGACACTATTTGCTTGCAAATAAGTTTAAATTCTCAACAGATCATCAAGCGCTGCTTTACATAGTGAACAAACTTTGCAATATAGGTAGATTAGTAAGATGTTTCTCTTACTAATGGAATATGATTTCGAAGTAGTAGTGAATCTTAGGGTGGATCATCTTTTTAGGCTCACTTTAGGAGAATCACTAGAAGGGGTATCAGACAAACTTATTGATGCTTATTTCTTCAACTTAAAATTGACACATGGGTTCTTCTTAAACTCCTCAAGCTAAAGGACTCCTTGGCTTGTACAAAATGGATTTGAAACTATCAAAAATAGGTATTTACAATGAAATGTAGTGATGATAATCACTATTTGTTGAATGATTGATTTGGAAGAAATAGATGGGCCTATTTCTTGCTAGATCTAAGTTGGCTACTATATCTGCTCAATCATATGCCCAAGTCGTGCCTCTCTTGTTGTCCTTCTTGTCAGAGGCTTCCTTGCCTACTAAGTCCTCCTTGACTACTAACAACTCCCTATTACCGATCATCTTTTGGAGAGAATAACAAGCAAGGAAGTGTACATTTTTGTTGATGTTTTTTCAAGATATAATGAGGTAGCCATTGCTCTTGAACACCAAAAAAGATACAATTTACTACCGAATGGTGCATTTATGCTTTCAAGCTCATGCCTTTTGTCTTGAAAAATGCCTTGACCACTTTCCAAAGTTTAACATGTCATGTATTGAAGGAGTTCTTGAGAAAGAGTATGGGAGTTTATATTTAAAACTTATGCACATACTCATCTCGAAGAGCACACCATATTCTTGAAATCCAAAAAAAATTGGAAAATGCAAAAAATATAGAGTGTGACTAAATCCCAAGAAGTGTTTATATATGGTAAGACAAGGAAACATTGTCTCAAAAAATGGGAAGATAAAATCAAGGTGATCTTAGTACTTCCAAGAACAAATAATGTAAAAGAAGTGCAAGCTTTTATGGGCCATTATGGATACTATCGATGGTTTATCGACATGTATGCCATAATAGCAAAATCTCTATATGGTCTATTAATCTACTTTGAATGGTCATACAATTGCGAACATGCTATAAAAATTTTGAAGAACGGTTGAGCTCAAATCCCATACTTAAGGTGCTTGATTGGAATAAGCCATTCGACATTCATGTGGATGCTTCTAACTTTGCAATAGCTTGTATACTAGCACAACCAATAGATGAAGGAAAACTAGACAACCGAATTTCTTATGCAAGTAGGCAATTGAATCAAGCTAAAAGGAATGGGAAAACAAAAAAGAGGGAAGGGTTAGGGATGTTCCATGCCATTAAAAATTTTAGATACTATCTCTTATCTGAGGTTCAAGGTCTTTGTATGCCATTAGGTTTTCTATATCTAGTCAATAAACCTTGTAATACAGGGATACTATTTACATGGTTCCTACTAATAAGAGAGTTTCACTTTGAAGTAGTAGTGTAGAAAGTCAATACTCACATATGTGCCAACCATATATCAAGGATGACTCATGTGACAAGATTAACTAATGAACTTCTAGATACATATGTCTTCAATTTAGAGACAAGTCCATCTTAGGTTGAAAAGATAGTACCTATGCTTACACATGGTCGTAATCATCAGATTAATCCAAGGAGTGAACATGATGTATTAAAAACAAGAAATCTCGAAATATTAATAGGAAGTTTTCATTTCAAGGATTCAAATGGAGTGCTACTAAGATGTGGGGAAGCTGAAGACAAGCATATATTGATCCAATAAGCCCATGGGAATATTCGAGAGAAGCATAAATGGATTTTTGGAACTACATAATAGTTGTACCACTTGGGAGTATACTATCCAAACATGTAGAAAGATGTGCATGATCATGTAACAAACTGTTATGTCTGCCAAGCATCTACAACAACGAAACATTCCTCTATAAGCTGTCTTACAATAGACCTAGAGTGGAGTAAATCAATAGTGGACTTGTTGAGGTATAAAATGTATCCTTGTGAGTGAGTGCAGCTAGAAAGAGAGCCTTTGAGGAAGAGAGCAAAGATTTTACAATCATAGGCACCAATCAAATTTTTAAAGAGGGCATGAGAATCAATTGCACCTTTGGATTCATGAAGGGTAATATCTGCCCATCTTAAAAATGGCTCACGTAGGAGCATCTACAGGCCATTTCTCTACAAAAAGGATAGACAAAATGATCTTGTTTTGTAGGATTGTGGTGACCTACATTACATATGGATGTAGAGATTTATGTGAGGAGTTATGTTATATGCCAAAGAGCAAAGATCCTTTGAGAAGAGACGCCATGCATCTAAGGCCCATGGTAAGTGCCAGAGCTTTGTCTAGTTGGGGTATTGATTGCATTGGACCAATAAATCCACGTAAAAGAGGCTCTGACACTAAATATATTACTGTAACAATGTATTATCTTACTACATGGATTGAAGCTAGAGAACTAGGAAAAGTGACGACGCTCAAACCACAAGCTCCTATTTGAGAAAATGCTCACTAGACTCGATCTACCTATAGAGATTGTAAGTGATAGGGGCACTCAATTTAGAAATGAAGTTATTAAATCATTATTGAATGAGTTCTTAGTAATTAAAAAAACAGGTTCCTTATCATCCACAAGCCAATGGGAAAATTGAGAGTTCAAATAAGATATTATGCACTATTCTAACTAAGATAGTAAAAAACAAAAGATCAGATTTGGACAAATAGTTACATCATGCTATTTGGGCTTCCATAGTGGCTTACAAGACTACCTTTGAAACAGCCCCATTCATTATTGTCTATATATAGAACATAATTTTTCCTATTGACTTTTTAGTCCCTATACTATGTGTGGAAAACGATTATGAGTGGATTGACCATGAGTTTTCACAGTAGTTGGAGCAGATTGAGAAGTTGCAAGAGATGCAAGTACAAGAATTTATAGGTATATGTGCAGCCAACATAGACAAAAGGCATACTAGGATGCACACATAAAAGACAAGGGATTGAAAGTTGGTAATTTGGTGCTTGTTTATAAGCTAAAAAACCATGACAAGAAGCTTTAAAAAGGGGGTTAGGGCCCTCTCATAATTCATAAGGTTTCTTCAAGAGGCTCCATAAATCTAACTAATTGGATGGCAATGTTTTATCCAATTATGTCAGTGGTTGTAGAGTAAAATGGTACAAAAATCCAGTTACAAAATAAGTTTTAGTTTGACTACTAGGAGCACAAAATTTTAAGCGAGATGAAGAGAAAATATGTGTGGTGGTGAGACAAGAAGCATTAGAGAGGGTTATGAAGTGAAGAGGATGAATAAAACAAGGAGACGGGAGACCTATTAGGTATGATCAATTGATGCTTGTCACCAATTACCAAATGAAATTGATACCAAGGATGAAATTTTCGGATGGAAGATCGTACATCAAACTAGGTATTAGGCAAAAGGAGTGTACCTTAACTAATTCACTCATAGACACAAAAGCAACCCTAAGTAGCATTATACCTTCCTAATTGACTAAATTGGACTTACAAGTCATCCTAATAGAAGCCTATATAATTGATATGGGTGGTAATCACATCAAATGCGTAGAAGATATAATTCTACCCCTTCATCTAGGTAATTCTAGGATGGTGCACAAATTTTTAGTTTATAAGGATAAAGATTTGATGGAGGATCTCATCCTATGACACGATTGGATTTATGAGAATGTAGTCATTATAAACATAGCACAAGGTACATATAAGTTAGAATCCAAGGTGGAGAGGTATGCAGTTTCCTTGATGAAAGGAATTTGTCTAAATGAGTGTGTGAGGAAGTAGATTGTATGTTGCTTGAATTCTTGCCTCAATCCAATAGGATTGATCATTCCATTTCCATAATTGAGCCTACCACTACTCACTTGTCTCTATCCCATGTACTATTGCCTTTGAGAATATCCCCTTAAAATCCTAAAGTCTTTGAGACCTCTACCCACAAATCAAAACCAACAATCGAGAATCTTAGTGAGGCAAAAATTGAGAGATAGGTGATGAAACTTTGTTAGTCAATGAAAAAGGATCAGTGGAGCTACAAAGAGAATCAAAGGTAGCATCAACACAGACTAAACAAATATGGACTCCAACGAATGAGGCATTAGGATACTCAAAAGAAACAACTACATAGACAACAATTTTAAGGTGATTCATGGATTTCCATCTATCAAAGACATACGAGAGAAGGCTAGCATTCATGAATTCTTGTCCCTTCCTATCTACATGATTGAATTTGAAAGATTTTTTCAAGTGATGAAGACTTTGCACCCATCATTAGAGTCATCAATTCCAAAAGTAGTGGTAAGGGACTTCAAAGGAAAAATGCATACTATAAAGTTCAATCATAACATCATTTAAAGAAGCACTTGGCTGGGTGAAAGATGGCTCTCTGGATATGAGGATGAGGACCATGATGGAAAGAAAAAGACATTCATTGACATTCACATAACTGATATAGAAGAGGTTGTGCATTTGGTACATCAACATTTTTGTTTCCCAATTAGGAATCATTACAAAGTACCTTAGAAAATAATTATGAAAATCTTTTCACATCTCATAGACAAATTGTAAAGAAAATCAACTTGAATCCTGTTGATGTATGAAACACCACAAGAAATGAATTAATGTGACACTAGAACACCTCTATGGTCACCATTAACTCATTGCCACTCCAAACTTTGAGAAATGATAGCCTAAAGTGAAAACTTTGCTTCTACAAAAATTCCTAGTCACCAAAATGACATACCTTCAGTATTTTGCTAATTTCTCATAACTCAAGTATTATTTCTCCATGAAACTTTAAATGCTGAAACTAGAAGAGTAGAGCTTTCCAACAAGCTATCATATGCATCAAACGGATCTCTAGAACTCAAGTTATGGCCTTCACAAGATGACCCTGTATGACCTTCCCAAACTGGAAATTTTGCCTGTTTTAGTATTCCTGGGTGTCTAAAAATAAAAAATTCGATGCCTAGCATCGAATTTCAGTCAAGGTCGATGCCAGGCATCGACTTTGAGCTTTTTTAGGCCCTTTTTCTGTACCAGAAATAGCTTCTTTTACACACACATGAAGAAGACCACTTGTATGCTAGAAGTCGATGCGGGCATCCACTTTATGCTGAAACTCGATGCCAGGCATCGAGTTGCTCCACAAACTCCATGTTTTTTAAAAGATTCAACAACAGTTAACACACAGAGAATGGAAATAATGACTTATCAGCCAAGATTCGATGCCAGGCATTGAATTGCTCAGAAAACTTGAACTTTTGAATTCATCACACAGTAGGCAAGCATGGAGATGATGAAGAGAGACTCATACACAGAACTTTACTCAGTTCTTCTAATAGCTATGAAAACTCAGAAGTTTTACAGATGCTTTCTCACTCAGAGAAGCCCGACTATACTCAGTCGTATAAAATGAACTCCTTCCCTCTTCTTTCTCTCTATTCTCTCTCTCCGCGTCAGTTGATACAAACTAACTTATATAGATTTTCGTATTCTCGTGATTTTTAAAAAACTTCTAGAACTAAAGTGAACTAACTTTACAAATATGATACACTTGTGAATTTTTCCCTTCACATAGGCATGGTGTTTTCTTCCTAAGATTTGACTTTCAAATATATGTCCAATTAGTGAGTGTTTCTCCAACAGCTCCCCCTCAATCACTAATTGACATTCCTTGTTTCTTCATATCATCTTCTTTTCTTTTACTCCTGCAATGCTTTTGAATCTGCTGGTCTTCACACCATCCAAGCTCTTTGTCATTATGTCTGCTAACTGATCTTTAGTAGAAATGTACTCCACTTCAATCTCCTTCTCCATTACCTTTTCTCCGAGAAAATGATACTGTATCTCTATGTGCTTTGTCCTTGCATGAAATACTGGATTTGCTGCAAGATAAAGTGAACTCATATTATCTCCATGTATTGTAGGTGTACCTTGATCAATGCCTAAGCTCTTGAACAATGTCTGCATCCATATGACTTCCTTAGCTGCTTCCACAAGTCCTTTGTACTCTGCTTCAGTTGATGATAATGCTACTGTATGTTGTTTCTTTGAACACCAACTTACAAGCTTATCACCAATATATATCATGTAACCATGAGTTGATCTTCTTTCATCTTGATTACCTGCCCAATCTGAATCACTATAGGCTCTCAACTTCAAATCTGATGTAAAAGGATAATATAATCCTTCCTTTATAGTTCCTTTGATATATCCGAGAACTCTTTGACCTGCAATCCAATGTGGGTCCTTTGGACAATGCATGAATTGTGACAAAACTCCCACTGCATAACTAAGATCAGGTCTTGTTAGTGTAGCATAAATCAAACTATCCACAAGAGATTGATACTTCCTCATATCTTTGTAGTCTGCACCATCATATTTACTGAGCTTGTGATTAATTTCAAGTGGAGTTGAAGCTTCTCTGCAATTTTCCATATCAAACTTCTTCAACAAGTTCAGAAGATACCTTTCTTGTGACACATATATGCCATGATCTGTATAAGTAACTTCCATTCCAAGAAAGTATGATAACTTTCCTAGATCACTGATCTTGAATTCTTTCTCAAGCAATCTCTTTACCTCCTTGATTCCTTCATCTGAAGTACCTGTGATTATAATGTCATTGTAGCTCAATGATGAGTAGCACCTCCTTTAATGTCAATCCGGGAAGACGTGAGGATGGTATGATGACCTCGAGCAAGTGGCGGCACAAGTGCGTGAGTGAGAAGCACACAAACATGCACACACATACACACACACGCGCACACACAGTAAGACAAAGAGTGAGTAGCAATGGAGTTCTTAGATTACTTTCAAGAGCTCTTACAAGTTCAATTCAATTACAATCTAACCTCAAAAATGAGCTCTCTAGCTCCTTTTATAGTTTTTGACTAGCTTTGGCCCTGTTCAGACCTAGTGTCCGGCCTAGTTAAAAATTAGGTTCCAGGGCCAATTTGAGGGCTTAAACGGGGTCTAAAAAATATGAAAATTGGCAGGTAGATACTTCTAAAGCTCTTCAAGCTCAAGGACTCCTTGGCTTGCACAAAATGGAGCTAGAAAAATACGAAATGATATTTACAATGGTTTTTAGTGATGAAAATCACTATTTGTGTAGGGTTTTCTCTATTGATTTGTCATACACCTCTTTGAGCTCCCTACTTGCTCTTTCTTCTTGTGTGCTCAACTCCTTGATGTCTTGAAAAATTAGATGGCCTACTTGCCAGATCGTCGTTGACTCCCTTGTCTGCCTTTGCTGTCCCTTCGCTCTGACTCTCTTCGTCTTGTGGCTCCTTCGGTTCCCTGACTGCTGCCAACACCCCCCCCACTCTCGCGTCTGTCGCCCCTGACAGACCCTTGTCTAGAGGATTTTTGAACATAATATTGGACTACATCGGAGGCGAGGTGGTGTTCTTCGAGTCGTAAGCCGCGTGCTAGATCTGTGAGCAATTCATCCCAATTCACAGGTCCGGGAACATCTGGATGAGGCACCCTCAATTGTTCTGAGTAAATAGTTCTCTCCACAGCAAATAATTGGAGGAGATGTGATGGTCTGGGTATAAAGATTTCAGAGTGATATTCCCAGAATCCTGTGATGAACATCTCCTCAAATGTCTGTTTAAAGCAGGCTGGGAGGTATTTGATTCTGGCGTGCCAAGCATATATTACTTCAATTGATGGGGTGGTACTCATATCGTACACCAGATCCTGGTTTCCTGTCACGAAGCCTGCTCCTGAGAAGTGAGGGTCCTTAATGTTCTTAAATGTCCTGAAAGTGATCAGCATTAATTCAAATATTTTCATACACATCTGGGCCATCACGTCAGGATTATTGCGTAGCCGAATACTCCAGTGACGGATTGTAGAAATCATGTAGTTCACCGTGGGGGGTCCTCGTGGAGGTGCTAGATAGACGTAATTTAACCATTTTGCGCAGGCTTTGATGTCTCTGACGGCAATAGTGAATTCAGGCCAGGTGCGTCTTCGAAGAACTGGAATGTAACAAGGATTATATTTAATAAACAAAGGCATGTTATTCCAGGTTCGAACCATTTCAGGATATGTTTCCAAAAGCCTGATTCTCCAGGTGGGTTGATGGATGGACCCACGCTTAGCACTTTCTGGTATATCATCTGGACCAAATTGTGTAGCGAATGTGGGAGGCTTGCCGCATCGTCGTTGAATCTCAGCGTTGTAATCGGCCAACAGTATGCAGTATGGCACATATTGGTCATTATTGGTGCCAATCCATCTATGATGAGACATGCTTCTGAAATATTCTGACTTTATGACAGTTTCTTCTAGGTTCGCTAGTGATTGGATCTGAATGGCCACCCGTTCTTCGTGTGTGTTCGCTGTCTTTTCTAGTGTCTGAAGCCACTCGGGTGCTTCCACTTCCAAGGTGTCTAGTCCCTCTAAGGTTTGTTGCCCGCCTGGTATCGGCATAGGAACATACGGTTCTTCGTACGAATCATCTACCTCAATAGGGACCAACTCTTCTGGCGCTGGTTCTACTACCGGAGAGGGTTGCCTCTCGTATGTCAGTAACCTCTTTTGTAATTCTGCTACCTGCTCCGTTAAGGCCTTTACTTCGTCTGAGGTAGAGGTTGACGGGACACTCTTCGGTTGTTCTTCCTGTTCCTTAAGTCTGCTCTGTAGTGTGTCACGTTCTCTTTCCAAGTCATCATGGGCTTCCAGAAGATCTGCATAGCTTTCCAAAATGGTTTTCATCGTCTCCGTGGGAACTGCTTTGAACTGCTCTGGATCTATCTCATGGGGAGAGCCTTCCATTGCCGCTTCCAGATTCTCTTCATTTTGTTTTCGCAGTCTCTTGTTCTCTTCCAGTGCTGTGGCCATATGTTTCCTGAGTAGTGCCAAGTTACGTCTGACTCGTAGGTTATCGGCCTGGTATACTTCGAGCAAGGCTTCTAATTGTTTGACGCCTGATTCTTTCGATGGTTGGGGTGCCTCTAGTAGTGTTTGGTGAGCCTGCTCAAGCGTTGTATATCGTTGATTTACATCTGCATTTTCTTCTTCAAGAATTTTATATTGCCTTTGTAAGTTCTGGTGATGTGTTGTTAGTTGTTGATACCGGCCGTCCAGAGCTCTGTACTCATTCTGAAGCTGATATACACATTGATTTAATGCTAGAAATATACTATTTACATTAAATGATGCAGGGAGGGGTGAAGATGCAGGGGGAATGGGGGCGGGAAAGGGAATTGTGAATGATGTGGATGCAAGTGGAGATGTGGGTGGAGGGGGTATGGGAGATGAAGGTGGCATGGGGGGAGGGAGCGGTGCAGTGGCGGGAGATGTTTCCATGGTGTCAAATGTTTGAGTGACAGTGTAGATGGGTATCGTGGGTGGAGTGGATGTGACGTTAGTGAAAAGAGTGGTGAAAGTGGGCATGGTAACTCCCCCGAATTGGATTCCCGGGGAGAGTGGAATTCCCATGACAATTGTGGTGGTAGTGGACGAGGTGGTGATAGTGTCATGTGGTGGAGTGAGTTGTGTGGTGAGGGGTGGGGATGGTGGTGACAGTGGTGCTTCCTGATGTTCGTCTGCTTGCGTTGTAGCTCCTGGTGCTGATACGTTGATATGAATTTGTTTCCCGGACCTCATGGGACGGGCGGGAACTCTTTTCTCAAATCGGTGAATGTAGGTCATTGCCTCATGAATGGCCTCATCCAATCCTACTGCATCGGCGTGTAGGTTTATGGACTCGATGAACATGTCATCCACGCCTTCCTCTGCCAGCAATTGGTTCATGAGTTTCTTGCCTGCTTCCAGTGACATTTTATGTTGTTCTTGAACTAGCTGCATGGTTCGATATAGTCTTTTTATTTGAGCCGAATATGCGGGGGCACTTGCCAGCTCTGAAAATTCATCATACTCTTGTCCTTCGTAGGTTTCTTCCTCTTGTTCATCTACTTCGACTTCTACCACTTCTGGTCGGGTGGGGGCTGATGTTGTTGTATGGGGTTGTGGTTCCTGAGCTTGCTCTGTTTTCGTCTCGAGATTAGAGTTGTAGATTAGTCTAGCCACTTCTTCATCAGTGAGATCATTGAGGGTAAAGCCTTGTGGAAATTCCAAATCTGATGGGACGGGTGGAAACACCAGGTTGGGTCCCTCTGTACTTGGTCTTGGTAGCCGGATGGTGAATGGCCTAATGCGTCGTGTCTGGGGAGGGGTAATTTCTGGTGTAGTGGTGGCTCCCCTTGGTTGAGCGCAGGGTAATTGGACTCCCCCTCTCATCTTCTTTGATGGGGGACCTGCCGCTGATAGCCTTCTCTGGAATTCCTGGGCCCGGGGCCATATTAGTGCCCGCTGAATAGGCACGTCATAGGCAAGACATTGGTAGATTATCTTGGTTAGAGCACAACATCCGTGAAGCACATTTTTTTGCTTCTTGTTCCACCTTTGATGGGCTAGGTGAATCTGATCTATGATCCAATGGGGTACGTTGATGGGGAGGCTTTCTGTCTCTGCCAGATACAAGCTAAACCATATTTTCTTTGGTGGCATGGTGAATCTTTCCTTGGCGGGGAAAGCAAAATGCTGCATGACGGTCCGTAGGTGAAGAGCGATGGTCGGTGACATCGCTACCATATCCTTCAGCTTATTGAGGTCTTTATGTTTCATTCTGCCTGGAACCATTGTTTCCTTTTCAGTGGGGATGTGCATGCCATACATGCCCAATGCTTCTCGTACCAGATTGAGGGTCAGCTTGAATCTTTTAAGTTCATGGCCCGGCAACAGTGAGGGTAACACAAAGGTGCTGTCGCCTCCCTTGGCCCTGCTCGGAGTGATGGTACTGATAAAATAAGAACAACGCAAGAAATCCGGCTTTGGTAAGTGGGCCCTGAAATAACTGTCCAAGCTAGCTTTGGTCCATACTGAACGCATGACCTCGGCATTCTGATAGCTCTCAAATTCACGCGTGAAAAAATGGTAGCGTCCCCATTTACCATTAAACTCCAATTCAGCCTCCCAAAAATAGGTTCCATCACCCAATGGTCCAGCAACATCACTGAACCAATGAGCGTGTTTGCCCACCTGAGAGGTGTGTCCCTGGGGAGGATCCTGAATTGGGAGGACATGCACGGCTTGAAGTTCTTGCGGTCTTTCGGTGAGATGTGGTACGAGTAGGAGTGTTTCTATGTCCACAATCTGTGCACTGGATTCGGCTTGAGAACTGGCACCTCCGGCTTCTGCCATGGCACTGCTTGCTTGTGGGTTCTGTGAGAATATAGAACCATGTGTTAACATTGTAATGGACAGAATAAACCCGTTGTTGTCCCCGTTACAACATTAACATGAGGCAGATGATGAGTCAGTGGTTAGTAAGTGCACGATGACAGTGTGTGTAGTTAATGCCTGGTTAGTCCTAGGAGCTAGATGGAAAGGTGAGCTGTCTGACTAATGCAGTTAGTAAGTGGAGATGAATTCACAAATTAGGGTCGAGGGGTTTATTACAAGTCTTAGGTTGCCAAACACCATGAATGGCTTTTGGTCTTGATTTTGTGGAGATTCGGGAGGGTTGCATGAGTAATTCTACTGGGAGTTGTTGTGTCCTCGGGACCCATTTATGAGTAAGTCTGTGCGTGCTTCTAGGTGGCAGTGTGCTCGAGTGTATCAGACAAGAGTGGGTAGCGACTGCTTGACCGAGTGAACCCTGTCGTGTATGATGTGAATTGTGTGGGGTTAATTGAGCCCGCAAGCAAGCCTTAGGCACCCAAATTTGTCTTGATTGTGGGTCAGCCTTCATCGACTTCTTGGGTACCCAAATAGATTTTATTTTCTCAACTGAAGTTTTAGGAGTCCTCTTATTAGCATCAAGTTGTTGATTACTAATAGGAAGTTGAGGCCGTTGTTGCAGCTTAGTTACGGCCGGCAGCTCGTCTTTCCGCACCCACATTTGTTTCATCGGTTGAGTTGTTCTGCTTCGCGCGTTCTTTTGGTCTTATTCCTGGAGAGTCTTCAGTGATTGATCTGCCCTTAGGTGCTGCCTCCTTCTGGCCTTTGGAAAAGAAGGGAGTTCCATTGTGGTTCTGACTCCTTTTTTGAGATCTTCATTCTTCTGCATCACATAGCCTTGGACAAGAACATCATGGTCAACTTCATGTGTACCCCTGGAGGGACCAGGAGTCCGTGTCTTTTCTAGTTCCTTGAGTGCTCCATTATTTAACTCAATTGTAATTCTAGTCTGATTCACCCATACCTGAAGAAGTCCACTTCTTAGGTTTAAGTTGACTACTTGGTCATAGATCCAATCTTGACCCAAGACAAGGGGTTCCGTGAGGTCCTCATCTTGACATACTAGTACTTTAACTGTCATTGCCTCTTCATGAATATATAGGGGAAGTTCCACCTCGCCCATGCAAGGGGTTTCCACACCTCCCAATCCTATGAGATATGCTTCCACAGGATTGACAGTTAATTGCAACTCTTGACAGTAAGACGCTTTAACAGCACTAGTGGCTGCACCTGAGTCAATCAAGGCTCTTACAGTCCTTGCACTCTTTCCTTGTCCTATATCTAAGGTTATGAAAGGACGTCGGTCTGTTATTCTATGTGAGCTTACACCTGAAACTTCACACATAGCCACGTCATATCCTTGATCTGCATATGCGTCTTGCCTAGGATGCTCTCTACCTTGTCTTCTTAATTTCATTCTTCGTATGCGCTCTAGGGCTTCTGCTTGAGCTTCTTCTCGAATTCGCTTTTCTTCCTCTTTGCGTTTCTTAGCAGTGTTGAGTCGACTTAGCATTTCCTCTGTGAGAGGTTCCTGATACAACTTAACTCTGCATCCGCTAATATAGTTTGGGAGAACATCGCCTTCTAATGTGGCTAGTTGCACTGCTCCACTTGTTGAGATCCTATTGATGATCATAGGTCCGTAGCCTCTCTTTTCTAGCTTCCTTGCATGTTGTTTCAAGGTGTAGACTAAAACTAGATCTCCTGCTTTCAAGCCCTTATCCTTCACATGGGCATCAAAGTATGCCTTCTGTCGTTTCTTTGCTGCATATATCCCTGCAGCTGCTCTCAGTCTTGTTTCTCCTAATCGTTCAAGGTCAAAAAGTCTAGAGGAGAGTTCATGACCCGTCCATTCGTGCTCTTGTGCTACCTTCAATGTAGGTATCAAGAAGTCCAAGGGTAGCACCGCGTTTTGGCCAAATACCATCTGAAAGGAGGTGGCTTGGAGTACCGTTTTGTAGGCGACTCGGTATGCCCAAACAGCATGGTGTAGCTGTTTGTCCCAATCAGAGCGTTTAGTGTTTACTAATTTTGTCAGTACATTGCATAAGATCTTGTTGGTGCTTTCGGCTTGTCCATTAGCTTGAGGGTGATAGGGGGCAAAGTTCTTATGTATTACCAAGAATTCTTGGAGTAGATTTTCAATCACTTCGTTCAAGAAGTGAGTGCCTCTATCACTTACAAGCTCTATAGGTAGCCCATATCTTGTGAATACATTCTCAAACAAGAATTTAGCAGTTGTTTGAGCATCGTTCTTCGTTGTGGCTTTTACATCCACCCATTTAGTTAGATAGTCTGTTGCAACAATGATATATTCTGCATGGGAACCCTTAGCTGGGGGATTAATAGGACCTACGAAGTCTATTCCCCACTTAGAGAATGCACGTCCACCCATCATAGGCTTCCGTGGCATCTCATCTTTACGTATAGGATACTGGGTTCGCTGACAGACATCACACCGTTTCACATAGGCATGTGCATCCATGTGAAGGGTTGGCCACCAGAAGCCCGCGAATAGTATTGCCTTGATCACCCGATCTGGTCCAAAGTGTCCTCTTGCTACACTTTGGTGAGCAGTGTCCAAGATCTTGAGATACTCACTCTCATGGACACATAGTCTCAAGTAACCATCCTTACCACGCTTGTAGAGATTATCACCAATGAGTGAGTTATCCTGGGCTTCTTGTTCTAAACTCCTTTTCCTAGCCAGAGTCATGTCTGGAGGGAATGTTTTCGTCCTCAGGAAGGACACCAGAGGTTCACTCCAATCTGGCACTATGGACACTTGATAAAGAGTGGCATGTTCCACCGGTGGTTTAGTGCGACAGATTGGGCATTCCTTGCACAACTTTTGGACATCTGCTTCCATAGTTGGCCAATGCACTCCGAGTCTCCTTAGTGTCTGTAGGGTTCGTTGTTTTGAGTAGTGTTGCTCTAATGCACCTACATGTGCTAATTGCAACCACTTCGCATACTCGTCCTCTTCTACACAACAAGCCAAGATCCCTTGATCTGTGTGCTTGTACATGCTTCCTGCCATGATGTGGTACTTTTGGGCTTTCACAACCTCTCTATTCCGTGTGTTTACTACTGGATGGTTAGGCCCGTATGTCAATACTGGTACCAATGGCTTAGCCCACTGCGGCACCACTTCCAAATTGAACAAGTAAGCATCAGGAAGATCATCTGATACTCCCTGTGGGGCTTCTCCGGAGGTGAGCCTAGAGAGATGATCTGCTCTCAAATGAGTCCTGCCTTTCCTTACCACAACCTCGAAATCATATTCCATTAGTAAGAGGAACCATCTTACTAATCTTCCTGTATTGCATGGCTTGTTCACGAGATACAACAATGCTTGGTGATCAGTAAAAAAATTAAACTTATTTGCAAGCAAATAGTGTCTAAATTTCTTGACTGCATATACCATGCCTAGGCCTTCTCTCTCTGTAGTGGTATAATTTCGTTCAGCTGCATTCAATTGTCTACTGGCATAGGCAATTGGAAGATCCATATTACCTTCACCCGTAGGTTGTGCGAGTACACATCCAATAGCATAATTGGATGCATCCACGTGAACATGGAATGGCTTGTTCCAATCTGGTGTGGTCAAGATTGGTGCTGAACATAATCTTCGTTTAAGCTCTTGGAAGGAGTTCTCACATTCATCAGTCCACTCAAAATTAGTCAGAAGTCCGTACATGGGCTTTGCAATGACGGCATACATGTGAATGAACCGGCGGTAGTAACCACAATGCCCCATGAAAGCTTGTACTTCCTTGACATTCTTTGGCCTGGGTAGCTCTGCTATGGCTCTCACTTTCTCTTCGTCAGTAGATATGCCATTCTTTGACACTATGTGCCCTAGGATCTTGCCTTGCCTGACCATAAAAACGCATTTTTCTGGGTTCAGGCAGACCTGATATTCTCTACATTTGTCAAAGATTTGTCTGAGTTCAGGAATATGGGTTTGTCTAATATTGGAATGAGCACAAAGAACATCAACATAGACTTCTAAATTCTTCCTCAGGAACTCTTTAAATACATGGCACATCAGCCTCTGGAAGGTTGTTGGCGCATTGGTAAGCCCAAGTGGCATTACTCTAAAGGCAAATATGCCCCATTCTGTGGCAAAAGCTGTCTTATGCTGATCTTCTGGAGCTATGGCTACTTGATTGTAGCCCGAAAATCCATCGAGGAAGCTGTACACTTCCTTTCCTGCTACTCGTTCTAGGAGATGTTCTGTGATGGGAAGCAGATAGTTATCTCGAATTGTGGCTGCATTGACCTTCTTCAAGTTAATGCATACACGCAATTTTCCGTTCTTCTTGGGCACCACCACAATGGGGGATACCCATTCAGTGTGCTCAATTTCATAGATAAATCCAGCTTCAACCAGTCTGTCTATCTCCTCTTTGGTCTTGGCAGCGTAATTATCGTTATATGTATATGGCTTTTGCTTAGAGGGTTTAGCATCTGAGGTCATGGGAATAGTGTGTGAGCATATGTCTGGATCAACACCCTTCAAATCCTTGTAACTCCAAGCGAATACATCTCTGTATTCTCTTAGCAAGGCAATTAACGCATGCTCTTCTTCCTCTGTTAGGTCATGGCCTATGTATGTGCACCTCTCTTCCCCTTCTTCTAGGGCCACTACGATTTTCTTGGTGGTTTCTTTGTTATCATAGGCCTCTCCTGATTGTGCCTCTCGTTTAGGCATTCTTATCATGACTCTCCTGTCGTCTATCTCATACTTCTTAAAATTTTCTGGGACCTCAAACAAAGATTCTTCCTCTTCTGGTGAGACTTCTCTCTTCTTTCATTTCTTTCCTTCTTCCTTCGGGGTCACATGTGTGGCTAATCTTACATCATTTGTAAGCTCTCCATGCCTCTGGGGTTGAAATTCTACTTCATGGAAGTATTCTTCATCTGAAGCAAATGGTGGGTCCATAATGATTGACTCTAGATCGGAATCGCTTGCATCCTCAATTGCATCAGGGATAGGTTCGCATTCTTCTAGAACTGCCTCTCCCATGATTGGCTCTATGGAGAAGACTGAAATGTCATAGCCATCCTCATCACAGTGAGGTGTCCATTGTTCCTCATTGATGGCTACATCCATTGTTGCTAGGATTTCTGCCCAGCCGTGGGGTTCGAATTCTTCATCAGGAAAGACTACAGGTGCATAGGCTGGGTCTTGAATGGGTCTATGTGTTTCGTTTGCACCTATCTCTCTGGCCTTCTCTCTCTTCTCTTCTTCTACTGCTACTTTGCACATCCATAAGTGGGTGTCTTCATGCATCCATGAGGATCCTGATCCTATGGAATGCACAGATTCCGTATCATCCTTGGCTCTATGGATGGGATTCCATTGGATAGGGGGAACATCCCTATGAGAGTAATCTTTGAGATTCACTTTGGTCGTAACACCCAAGTGTTGCAGGTACAAAGAATTGGTTCCCCAATCCTGTACCACCTGCAACTGTCGCATAAATGGTCTTCCCAAAATCATCTCATAGGCGTGATTTTTGCTGAAGTCACATATGGCAAATGTATGCTCAAACTCAACACCACAGGTGGTGAGAGTTATTCCTTCTAGCAATCCTAAGGGTCTCTCAATATGACCATCGGCCATCTGCAATTTCATTCTTGTTGGCCTGAGTGCTGGCTTGCCCCAACGCTTCCATAGGGAAGTGGTGGCAATTGCAACTCCCGCGCCTGAGTCCAAAATTGCCTTGGTGGTGTACTCCTGGTAGGTAATGGGAAGATAGGTGTTCCCTTCTTCACCTTCACACATATCTCCTATCTTATCCAAGGGTATTTCTGGCACTGTCCTATGTGATCCTACCTGGGAACGAGGTTTTGCTATCTCTGAATCTTCGTTTCTTACCATGACTGTGGGGGTTCTCATACAAGTAGACTTGGCTTCCCATGGGCCCGTGAAGTGGGGTAATTCTTGTAAAGAATTAGACTCGAAGTCTAATCTTTCTTGAGATTGGGTGCTCTCCTGCTCCCCATAAATGGATGGGATGTCTTGTGGGAATTGATCGTGTGCATCATCCACAAGTTCGATAGGAGGAGGGATTTCACTTTCTTTAGCCCATTTGTCTTCTTGAATCTCTCGTAGAAATTCTGGCGTGAATCGATTCATAGAAGATGATGTGTCTGGCTCCGTAGAGTTAGGCACATAAGCTTCAGGCACATAAGCTTTTGGCACATAGGCTGTCTGGGTAGGAAGACCTGCTCTTATACTGGCCTTGTCATGGTGTTGAGGGGCGGGTTCCTCTTGTGAGGGTGCCATTAGATTCTCCATTCTTTCCAGTGAAGGGGGGTTGTCTGGTTCAGTGGAATTGGGCACATAAGCTTCCGGTGGGGGATGGGTCATGTTTTTGCTTGCTTTATCTCTTTCTTGATTTTTTTCTTCCTTGGCAGATCTTGCAATTATGCCCTCTAAATTCTCTAGAAGTCCATCCAAGTGTAATTGCGTCTTGGCTGAGCCCGAGTAATTGAAAAGGCGACTGGCTTCAAACATAGTCTGAGCCAATGCGACCATTTTTGCGCAAAGCTTGGTTCTTTCTATCTCTAGGTCAGCTCTAGGGTAGCACTTGTCATGATCCGTTACATTTGGCCCTTCTTGGATTCTGGCTTGATATGCTTTAAGCATCATGTCTATATCTTCAGGAGTGGGATCAGCTAATACTGATCCTACTCTAGGGGGTGGTGGAATTATATGAGATGGATTGGAAGGTGGTGGGTCGGATGGCTATGGGAATGGTGGTGGTGGAGTAGTGTGAGAGGGAGTTTGAGATGTGAGTTCAGTTATCTTGGCTTTGGTTTCTCTTATGCTTTCCTCAAGTTCACTCATCTTTTTAGCCCATTGTCTTTTCATTCTTTCCCGACTATCTCTCCAGGCTCTAGTTCTCTTCTTGGTTATGCTCTCCGTTTCACTAACTTCTGGGCTCTTTCCCTGATCTACAGCTTGGCTTTGCTGCAATGCTTGAGCTCTTGTGACCACTTGCACTGGTGCAGTGGACGTCACACTCCCTGTGGAGTCTACAACTAACCCAATAACATTTATAGGAGTGATTTTTGGCATATTATTAGGATTCTTAGGACAATCCCGTAAGAGATGCTCCTTTCCACACTCCTGACAATAGCCTTGGATCGTTACTGACTGGGGTTGGGTAGGTGGAGGCAAGGGACAGTCACGAATGAGGTGATCTCCCTGACATCGATAGCATGGTCCTCTAGGGAATGGGGTTCTTACCTGCCTAGGTTGGGGTCTAGGGTTGGGGTTTGCATACATGACATTTGTGTAATCTGATTCCCAACTAGGTTCATTTGGCTCTTCACTATAGTAGGACTCACTATTGTTGGCGAAAAACTTCAGCTCTAATACCACTGGTGCGGAATTACTTTCGCCGTGAAGGTGGATTTCGCGACAAGACTTGAACTCTGTCAGGCCTGCGGAAATTGCCGCGCCACCGTAATGGAATGCTAAACTAGAGTGATTCAGAACACCTCTGTAATCAACAATAGTTCAGCCTAATTAACGTCGCCTTAACTGTGTTATCCTGCGACACAAGTTCCACCGGAACTTCACCGGACTGTCGCTGGAACGTCACCGAAAACTTACAAGAACTTTACCGGAATAAACTTAGTTCTGCTCGTAATTGCTTCAGATGAACTTGGGTGAAGTAAGGAAGTAGTGTGTGAGCTTCCTTCACGGAATGAACTTCTTTCTAGAAACTTCACAGTTCTAAAGTGCTACTTTCCAGTTAACCTTTGTACTGTGTGTACATCTTCATTTCACCGGAAACTGTGATCAGCTTAAAGTAGAGACATCTAGCTACAAGATGAGCTATCTCTCATACAAAGCTTCGAACTCTGCTGCGAGTTATACTTCATTGTTCTACCGAAAAAACTTGTTTTCTAAAAACCTGTAACTGACCGGAAATTACTGAAATATGTTTACTGAGTAAACTGTTATTTACTGAAACATGCGTTTACAGAGAAGGTACCGAAGCACGTTTAGTAACGAGTCGTGACAGTTAACGATAAATGAAACTTCCTACCGTAACACGAAATAGCTTCAGACTCTTCACAAGTAAAGATTACGCGCAGACGTCCACATGAACATGTGTTTTCAATTAGAGGAGATGTGTACAAGTAAGCTTGGCCTCTTCTTGCTCAAGTTACAGAAACTCTCCTATTGTGAGTAGTTTCTTATTACCATCTCTCTCAGATGAAAAACCTGACTCTTCAAGTTTGTGTTATTCATCTGTACATACGCTATCTCTGGCATCTTCTTCTACATACGCGATCTATGGCGTCTTCTATCTATGACTCTGCGTTTCTGCGCATCTGCTATATCTCGTCTCTATTCTTGCACATACACACTCCCGCTCTCTCTCTCTGTGTGTTCTCTTCTCTCTTTCTTTCTTCAAATCTTGCTGTATATATACACTTTCCTTTGGCGCTCCTCTGCGCTGTCACTCTTCAATTCACGTTATGCGTGCCTCACGCGCCCGCCGTGGTTAATTGCTCTGTTATGCGCACACCGTGCACTAACTTCGCATACTGTACACCTGTGCTCTGATTTTCCGGAAGATTCTGTTTCTCTCTTTGTCTGTTGCGTCAAATTCGTGAGTGTTTCCTTAACAGCTCCCCCTCAATCACTAATTTGACCTCTTCCGGTCTTTCTTATATCTTTCTTTCTTTTATTCCTGCCATTTCTTTGAATCTGTTTGTCTTTGTTCCATCCAAGCTCTTTGTCAAGATATCTGCTATCTGATCCTTCGTAGGAGTGTAGACTATTTCTATCTCCTTTTCAATTACTTTTTCCCTTAGGAAATGATACTGAATCTCTATGTGTTTTGTTCTTGCGTGAAACACAGGATTCGCTGCAAGATACAGCGAGCTCATATTATCTCCATGTATGATCGGTATACTTTGATCTATACCCATGCTTTTAAGTAAAGTCTGCATCCATATCACTTCTTTTGCTGCTTCTACCAGTCCTTTGTATTCTGCTTCTGTTGACGATAAGGCTACTGTGTGTTGCTTCTTCGAACACCAGCTTACCAGCTTATCTCCTAGGTATATCATATACCCGTGCGTTGATCTTCGGTCATCTTGACTTCCTGCCCAATCTGAGTCACTATATGCTCTGAGCTTTATATCTGACGTAAAAGGATAATATAATCCTTCCTTTATAGTTCTTTTGATATATCTGAGAACTCTTTGTCCTGCAACCCAGTGTTGCTCTGTCGGACAATGCATAAACTATGAGAGGACTCCCACCGGAAAACTGAGATCCGGTCTTGTTAGCGTAGCATATATTAAGCTTCCTACTAACGATTGATACTTCTTCATATCTTTGAACTCTGTTCCATCATATTTACTAAGTTTTTGGTTTACTTCAAGCGGTGTTGAAGCTTCTCTGCAATTCTCCATGTTGAACTTCTTCAGTAAGTTCAGGAGATACCTTTCTTGCGTGACATATACACCATGATCTGTATATGTGATTTCCATTCCTAGAAAGTATGATAACTTTCCCAGGTCACTGATCTTGAATTCCTCTTCTAGCAGTTTCTTTACCTCTCGGATCCCTTCATCTGAGGTTCCTGTAATTATTATGTCATCTACATAGATACAAATGTAGATCATTCCTTCTTCTGTCCTTTTGATGAGTAGACTTGCATCTGCCTTCGAACTTTGGTATCCAAGTTCATTGAGATACTTCACAAGTCTGTAGTTCCAAGCTCTCGGAGCTTGCTTCAGTCCATAAAGTGCTTTCCTTAACCTGCAAACAAAATTTGGATATCTGGAACTTATAAACCCTTCCGGTTGTTCCATATAGACTTCATCTGATATATATCCATTCAGGAATGCATTCTTTATATCTAGCTGACTTAGCTTCCATCCTTTTGATGCTGCTATAGCAATCACTGTCCTTATGGTTGACATTTTTGCCACCGGACTGAACGTCTCGTCATAGTCTACGCCATGCGTCTGAGCATAGCCCTTGATAACTAGTCTCGCTTTATGTCTGGCTATCCTTCCATCTGCAAGTTTCTTTATTTTGAACACCCATTTATTTCCGATCACTTTCTTACCGTTCGGTTTAGGAACAAGCTCCCATGTCTTGTTCTCTTCCAGTGCGGTGAATTCTTCTTCCATTGCTTCTTGCCATTGCTTCTTGCCTTTGGCTTCATCATAGCTCTGAGGCTCATTCTCTTCTTTAACCATATATGCATAATCTTGTTGAGTTATATACGATGTATCATACGAGTATCTTTCCGGTTGTCTTCTTACTCTGTTTGACCTTCTTAGTTCATATTCTTCATGTGTATCTGAGTACACGTCTTCATCTTCGTTCCTTATATCTGTTCTGGTCCCAGATGTACTTGCCTCGTCTTCTTTGTTTACCTGTACAATTGATTTTCCTTTCTCTCTTCTTTTTATCTCTTCTTCAAATTCTTTAGCTGTATGACTCTGATCTGCATACCAGCTTTTCAGTTCATCAAATGTTACATCTCTGGAAACAGTAAAATGTTTGGTTAGAGGATTCCATAACCTGTAACCCATCTGCTTTTCATCATATCCGACGAATACATATTTCTCGGCTTTCGGTTCAAGCTTATGTCTGAGTTGAGACGGTACATAGGCATACGCTACTGATCCAAACACTTTGCAGTGATCAAGTGTTGGCTTCTTTCCCCACCAAGCTTCGTAAGGGGTCATTCCTTCTAAGGCTGTACATGGTAATCTGTTTACCAAGTATGTCGCTGTGTTCACGGCTTCAGCCCAAAGATAATCTGGGCAATTTTTTTCTTTTAGCATCGCTCGTGCAAACTCGACTAGAGTTCGATTTCTCCTTTCTGCTACACCATTCTGTTGTGGTGTATACCTGCAGGTTATTTCTCTCTTAATACCTGCATTCCAAAGATAGTCATTGAATTCTCGGGAGAAGTATTCTCCCCCTCCATCAGACCTCAGTCTTTTAAGTTTTTGTCCTGTGAGTCTTTCAGCATATGCATGAAAGTGTCTGAAAGCTCCGAACGCTTCTGATTTCTCTTTCAAAACATAAAGGGTTATCCACCTTGTTGCATCATCAATGAATAAGACATAGTACCTCGATCCGCTGATTGATCCTTCTTTCGTTGGTCCCCATACATCTGTATGTATGAGTTCTAGCACACCATCATGTTTGAATCCTTTCTTCTGGAAAGGTAACCTGTGGGCTTTTCCCAACTAACAAGCTTCACATTTGTGAATCATATGTTGGTTCTGTACGTTTGGTAATCCCAGTACAGACCCATTCGCTATCATAGCTTTGATTCCTTTTTCATTAAAATGACCTAGTCTCTTGTGCCAGAGGTCAAGTTCTGTAATTACCTTTTCATCATGCGTGAGCAGCGCTCGGCCAATGTTTCCTTGTACTCTTAAGGTAAAGAGTCTCCCTTCTTTCTTACCAGAGACGATCTGATAGTATCCGTTCTTGGGATCTTCTACAAATACCCCTTTATCTGTAAATCTGACCTGAAAACCTTTTTCGACTATCTGTCCCACACTGATCAGATTTTTCGGTATTGTTGGAACATACAGAACATTGGTTAGCAAATCTGCTCCACTTTTGCACTTCACTTTTCCGATTGATTTTACTTTGTGTCTTGTATTGTCACCTGTTTGAACAGTGTGACTAGAACTACCTTTTTCTAGTTCTGACATCAGTTCTATATTTCCTGATAAATGATTAGAGCATCCCGAATCAATGTAAAATACCTTTAGATCTTCGTTATCAGATGTGCTGATTGAGTTCATCATCAATGATGTATGATTTTCATTCTGTGTGTCATTTGCGTAGTTGTTGTAGGTGGTGTTGTAGGATTGGCACTGTCCCCAGCTTCTTGTTCCACCTCTACCATAGCCTCCTCTTTGGTTTTGTCTTCCTCTTTGAGCATTATTCTGATTTCTTCCGCTTCTGCCTCTGCTATTACTGTTCTGACTTTGATTTGATCCCTGTTGGTTGTGCCAACAGTCATGCGCCAAGTGGTTAGTTAGTCCACAAATCCAGCAAGCTTTCTTGGTGGTATTCTGACTACTTCTTCCTCTTGCTCTTCCTCTGCCAGTTCCTTTTCCTCTTGCGTAATAGACCTGAGAGCTCGACTCTTCTTCATCTTTTGACTTGCCTTTGTCTTTCTTCTTGGTTTTCATGTACATTGCAGAGCTATGTCCTTTGTCTGCGTCTCCTTTCAGGTCTTGCTCATATGTGAGCATCAAACCAAGCAACTGATTTAAATCTGGCACAAAATGATTTAAAGAAAGTTCAGTTGATAGTACGAAAGGTTTCCACCTTTCATCTCCTCTCAAACCTGTGAGCACTTGCGCTATCAATCTATGATCTTCGACTTCTTCATTTATGGATCCAAGACTATCTGCTAGATCCTTGATTTTAGTGACGTAGTCACTTATGCTTTGACTCGACTTCTTTTTGAATGTCGTAAATTTGGACCATAAGCTAGCCTTCCTGGCTTTTGTAGTATTTTGGAAATGATCTTCCAATGCACTCTATATGTCCTCTGCTTTCTCCAGACCTCTAATGTGCGGTAGCAGATGATCTGAAACAGTGTTGTAGATGTAGGCTCTTGCCGTTGCATCTTTCTTTTGCCACAGCTTTAGGGCATCCAGTTCTTCTTTTTCCGGTTGACTATCATCTTCGAAAGTCGGCTTCTTTTCTTCTCCGGTCACGTACATCATTAATTCCTTACTCATAAGTAAGGCTTCCATGCGCATTACCCATGCGGGATAATTATCTCTATCCAATTTATCAATTTGGACGTGATCTGCCATGATAGGGAATACTCTGGGCTCTTATACCAATTGTTGGGAAATTAACCGGCTCTGATACCAAATGTTGGCGAAAAACTTCAGCTCTAATACCACTGGTGCGGAATTACTTTCGCCGTGAAGGTGGATTTCGCGACAAGACTTGAACTCTGTCAGGCCTGCGGAAATTGCCGCGCCACCGTAATGGAATGCTAAACTAGAGTGATTCAGAACACCTCTGTAATCAACAGTAGTTCAGCCTAATTAACATCGCCTTAACTGTGTTATCCTGCGACACAAGTTCCATCGGAACTTCACCGGACTGTCGCTGGAACGTCACCGAAAACTTACCGGAACTTTACCGGAATAAACTTAGTTCTGCTCGTAATTGCTTCAGATGAACTTGGGTGAAGTAAGGAAGTAGTGTGTGAGCTTCCTTCACGGAATGAACTTCTTTCTGGAAACTTCACAGTTCTAAAGTGCTACTTTCCGGTTAACCTTTGTACTGTGTGTACATCTTCATTTCACCGGAAACTGTGATCAGCTTAAAGTAGAGACATCTAGCTACAAGATGAGCTATCTCTCATACAAAGCTTCGAACTCTGCTGCGAGTTATACTTCGTTGTTCTACCGAAAAAACTTGTTTTCTAAAAACCTGTAACTGACCGGAAATTACTGAAATATGTTTACTGAGTAAACTGTTATTTACTGAAACATGCGTTTACAGAGAAGGTACCGAAGCACGTTTAGTAACGAGTCGTGACAGTTAACGATAAACGAAACTTCCTACCGTAACACGAAATAGCTTCAGACTCTTCACAAGTAAAGATTACGCGCAGACGTCCACATGAACATGTGTTTTCAATTAGAGGAGATGTGTACAAGTAAGCTTGGCCTCTTCTTGCTCAAGTTACAGAAACTCTCCTACTGTGAGTAGTTTCTTATTACCATCTCTCTCAGATGAAAAACCTGACTCTTCAGGTTTGTGTTATTCATCTGTACATACGCTATCTCTGGCGTCTTCTTCTACATACGCGATCTATGGCGTCTTCTATCTATGACTCTGCGTTTCTGCGCATCTGCTATATCTCGTCTCTATTCTTGCACATACACACTCCCGCTCTCTCTCTCTGTGTGTTCTCTTCTCTCTTTCTTTCTTCAAATCTTGCTGTATATATACACTTTCCTTTGGCGCTCCTCTGCGCTGTCACTCTTCAATTCACGTTATGTGCGCCTCACGCGCCCGCCGTGGTTAATTGCTCTGTTATGCGCACACCGTGCACTAACTTCGCATACTGTACACCTGTGCTCTGATTTTCCGGAAGATTCTGTTTCTCTCTTTGTCTGTTGCGTCAAATTCGTGAGTGTTTCCTTAACAACTATGTTCGGGAGATTGCATGTAGTAAGCCTGGGGACTGTCAACATGTGTAGAATCGAAGCTATGGTCACTGGGATCACTTTCTGAAAGCAAAGGTGTTATGGGGACTATAGCTCTGTTTAGGTTTCTTCTGTAGCTGCATACTTTACAGGGATTAAGTTGGATGGAGCTGGAGGTTGTTGGGCTAACACCGGCTGAGGCCTTTGCTGGGCTTGGTATTGTGGTTGGTAGGTCTGTTGAGGCCTAGCATACTGTTGTGGTTGGTATTGGTTCTGGTATCTGCCTTGTTGAGGGTATGTCTGAGGGTAGGTTTGCCTAACTGCTTGCTTGTTGTATGGGAAGTCTTGTGCTGTGTGATTTGTGTATCTTCGTTCTATAGTGCAGTACTGGCTACTAGGGTTCACTTGGGGTTGAGCCATAATGGGACATACATTCGCCATGTGGTCGCCACCACATGTGTAGCATCTCTTCACAGGGGCAAATCTCGGAATTTGTTTGCTAGAGACACCTAATTTCTGAGCCACTTTCTCTGCAAGTTCCTCAATTGATGTGGATTGTGTGGAAGAGAGGCTAGAGGCACCATCAGAATCTTTGTAGATTTTGGAAAGCTCTAACTCCTCCCCTAGGTTATCCTCAATGTCAATGCACATGCGTACACAATCTTCTATGGTCCTAGGGTCCTTCAAGTACACATAAGATCTCAATTTGGTACTTAGCAATCCATCCAAGAATAAAGCCACTTGCTTAGCTGGTGTGGGTAGCTCAGGAACAGAGCATCTTTCAAGATATTGCCTAAATCTTCGTCTTGCAAGTCTCACGGTCTCTTGAGGGGTTTGCTTGAAGCTATGAATCAGCGAGGAGGTATTATGTCTGATGCCACTCTTAGAGAACTCAATAATGAAAGCCTCTAGGAGTTGATCTATGCTCCTGAACTGCCTCTCGTTTAGCGGCTGAAACCATGTCAGGGCAGTGTTTCTAAGGGTCAGACCAAAGGCATTGTACTGAGTGAATAGATCCTCCACTTGTTCAGCTCTCAATACTTGCCTAAACTCAGCCACATGATCGTATGGATCTCCAGTACCATCGAAGTAGTTCTTCATGGACTTAACTAGCTGAGTCGGTCTCAAAGTCCTTGTGTGCTCTCTAGGTCGTGGTAGAGGGAACTCATCCACATTTCTTTGATTCCTGTGAGCTCTAAGTATCTCAGGTTCTACTCTATTTGTTTCCGTCCTCGTTCTTTCTCTGCCCACTGGGTTGGCAAAGCTTACTTCTGGTCTATCTCTGCTTCTGTCTCTTTGCATTCCATGAGCTTGGGATGTTCCAGCTCTAGGGTGACCATAGGATACATTCGATCTTGGTTGGGGGAAAACGAATTCACCCTTCCAAGTGTAAGCATGCCTATCATGTTCTGTCACCACAAAGATCCTCTCCGAAGCGTGATCTAAGTAGGTCACTCTACCTGGGCTATCAGGATCCTTAAACTCATAGATCATGATTGCTCCTATATCAGTTGGCCGATCAGGTTTGTACCTCCAAAAGACTTCGTCAGTCTCTCGATTGAGGAGCAACTCTATGCTCTTATTATCCTGGGGAATCCACTCTGGTGTGATAATTCTAGTGAGAACCGATTTGCCTCGAGGGGTTCTAGGTTCTGCACCCATGTTTCCTTGCTCCAGGTCACCTAAGTCTGCTTCGGGAATCACATTTCCAAATTCGTCCGTCCTATCTGGGTGACTGGTGACTACGTATATGGTTCCTTCTTTGTCCAAGTATGCTCCGTTTTCAAACTTGACAGCTGGGTGCTCCAATCCAATGGATTGATCAGGATTCTTAATCTGTACCACAGATCTTCCTAGGCCGTCCTCATAGATGCTGGCACCTAATCGGTTGGTCCTAAGGTATTCCAACTGTGTTTTGTAAGGGCCTTCTACCCTGTGCAAGTAAGGCACTCCTGAACTTCCCGTAGGTCTGTCCATGCCTTGAGACATCTCTGATTCACTGGTATCAGAGCTAGGGTAATGCAAGTGGTGACTCAACTGCTGGGCCCACGACCTAAGAGTGTGGTTGACACTAGCCTCTGAAGACCTAAGGCTTTGTCTCTCCCTCACTAGATGCCGTCCTGATCTAAGGTTCATATGCTTAGTTAAGCAGCCCGATTTTTGCCCAGAGTACAGCCTCGTTGCCGATTAATTGGTATCCGTCACTTGATTCTTTTTAGTTATTTATCGTGTTTAAGGTCTTGTCTGATATTACGTCGTCAGGAATACTTGAATGTTTTTCGTACTTTTAGGTTGATCGTTCCACGTTAGATTCTTTTCTTTATGGTTGCCGTTCACACACACAGGTTATCTCTTGAATTGAACTTGATTTCTTAGATAGTCTTTGATGTATCTCGTGCCTATCGTTGCCTGGAATTACTTCTAACACTACCCGCACTTAGCCTAAACTAAGAATTGACAGAGTGTGTTGCGGGTTTTCCAACCTTGAGTTCCTTTCCTTGAGTTGTTGCCCTGGTGTGCCCAGGACGCGTGTTCCCAAGCCTGCACTTACTCTTGCTTTGCGTACCCTCCGCTGCTCTCAAAGGACCTGTAAAAGGCCCAAGATTAGCTCAAGACTTAAGTTCAAAAGACAGAACCAATCACTTTCATTCATGTGATACTTCACCAATTTGCACTATGACTTTTTGGAAACTAATTCTAGGGATCCCTGAATTTTGTTCCCCCTGGGTATGGTCAACTTCAAAACACCCTATCTGAAAATCAATGCATTATTCTTATAAAAAACAGTTGAGGGCGTGTAGTATATGCCACGAGCTTTTTGACAAGCCCTAGAGCTCAAAAAATGGATTCCGTATGAAAAAGTTATGACCGTTCAGGGCTTTGTAGTTAAATCAGGATTCAAACAGGCTAACAGGTAAACAGGAATTCTCGAGTTGCTTGTGGCATGGCCTCGCGATGCAATACTATATCCTCATGTTTGCCCTACACTTAGCCAAACTTGAGACCACTATTTTTTCCCACAAAATTTGACCTAATTTGCCCTTCTAACGTGTTCGCAAAGTCTGTCGGTCGCGATTGACAAGTCAGTCGCGATTGACGTGTCGATCGCGATTGACAGGTCCGTCGTGGCTGTCAGTCGCGATTGATGTGTCGATCGCGATTGACAGGGGTTCCGAAAAGTCAATCAGTCGTGGTCAAAGGGTCGTTGACTCTGTCAGTCGCGATTGATGTGTCGATCGCGATTGACAGGTCGGTCGTGAGGTCTGTCAGTCGTGGTCAAACAGTCGTTGACTCTGTCGATCGCGATTGATGAGTCGATCGCGATTGACACGTGTCACGCGTAGGCTCTATGTTGCGAACATTTGTTTTATGTAGGGTACAAGTTTCAAATTATGTAAATACCTTTGGGAAGTCTTCAAATACTTCAAGAAGGCTCATATTATTCATAAAATGTAGCAAAAATACCACGTGAGTTCTAGAACATGGTGAGTCAAATTAGTGAGTCACAAGGGAGCTTCAGTGGTGTCCTAGTGGAAGGTCGATGTGGCTAGTTCTCAAAGTCCATCAATACTTTGCTTATTTGAGCACTTGAGTCATGTAATACCTCCATACAAGTGTCTACCACGAATTTAGATGTATTAGGAAGGTTTTAGATTAGTTTCCCATGCTATAAAAAGAGGAGAAAAGTCGTGATCTTGTGGGATGTCCAAGAGAGTCATATGTGTATCTCTACACTGCTGTAGTTTTGTATGCAGAGATTGCAGAGATTGCAGAGCTTGTATCTCCCTCATTATATATCCAAATTACATGTTTGATAGCTCATTGGAAAGCTCTTACTGTCTACTTTCTTCCTGTAAATTTTCATAATCATTGAAATTGTGAGCTGAGAGCAATACTCTCTGCAAGTAGTGTGTGTTCTCTGTTTTTTTATCCCTGTTGAAGGTCTCCATTAAACCTCAAACTTGCAGAGGTCATATTTCCTTGTGTATGTATCCAAATCATGTGTTCTTTGGCTTGTTAGAAAGCTCTTTGAGTCTAATGGTATTCTGGAAAGTTTCAAAGTCATTGGAGTTGTGAGTTAAGAGCAGTAGTCTCTGCAAGTGATGTGTGTCCTCAGGTTCATCTCTGTTTCAAGGTCTCCATTAAAGCTGCATATTGCAGAGGTCATAGCTCATTGTGTATTTATCCATTTGAGGTGTTCTATATCTTGTTGGAAAGCTCTTAGAGTCTAGTTTATGTGTGTGAAACAGTTTTGGAAAATTCCAAGTGAGTAAAGAGCAATTTGCTCTGCAAGAAAATTGGTCTGTGCATACAAGTTTGTGAAAAAAGTCAACTAGGTCCTGTTGGGTTTCACCTACTTCTAGCTGTACTTTGGAGATCAATAAACTCCAACATTGGTATCAGAGCAAGTACTTGGAGGCTTGGAGAAGGTTATCATACCTTGACAAAGAATTTGAAGCTATCAAAGAAGCAGTTCATCATCAACACTACACAAAGGTAGAAGAAGATTGCAAGGAGGCATTTGAAGCAACATCCAAGCAAAGAAAGGTGCACATACCTCATTTACAAGGTAAATATTATATTTCTTCTCATCACACACATTGGAAAGGAGGCTTAAAGGAGGAAGCTTAGCATTTGTATTATGGGAGACCAACATGCACAAATAGAGAAGCTTGATAAGACCAATTATCAGGCATGGAAGTTTAGAATCACAGCATACTTGCAAGGTAGAGGCTTGTATGGTTTGATTGACGGCACAGATATCAAACCCACATTACCAGAGGACCCAAATCAGCAACAATTGAGGGAGTTTAGATTTTGGAATGAGAGAGACAAAAGGGTTATATTCATTTTATCACAAAATATTCAAGATTCAATGGTAGGACACATACAAGATCTAGACACAAGTAGAGATGTTTGGCTTGCATTGGAAAGGTTGTATGCTACAGGTACAAGAGCAAGGAAGATTCAACTCAAAAATGAGTTGAATAACATAAAGAAAGATACAAGGACATCGGTCAATGATTACATATTGAAAGTTAAAGAGATTGCAGATCAACTAGGATCAATTCAAGCTCATGTGGAGGACGATGACTTGGTTGCACATACTCTCAACGGACTCAAAGATGATGAGAGATGGAAACCCTTCATTACTTCAGTTTATGTCAGAGGAGAATTACCAGATTTTGATCAACTTATTGCCCTTATGGTCACGGAGGAGATGAATCTAAATGGTTCTACTTCAAATCAAAAAGGATCTCAAGGACAAGCTCTTTATGTAGGATCATCAAGAGGTGGAAACAGAGGTGGAAGAGGTTCAAATAGAGGTCGAGGAAGAAGGAGCGATGATCAAAGGACTTCAAGTGGCTTCTTCAACACAAGAGGAAGAGGAAGATCAAGCGCTAGAGGTACGAGAGGCTACTACAACTACAACCAAAGACAAAGGAGTGAAGATAATAAGAACAATTGCTATATATGTGGAAGGTATGGACACTATGCCAAAGATTGTTATCAAAATGAAAATAATCAAGGTGGTAATCGAAGAGGAGGCTATTCAAGAAGAGGTAAAGAACAAGGAAATTATGCAGTTGAAGGTAAAAGTGATGATTATGATTCTCTTCTTATGATGAATGTAGAAACTAAGATGAATTGCAATAGCAATGTATGGTATGTAGATAGTGGTTGTTCTAATCACATGTCTCATGATGCTTCATGGTTTTCTAATATGCATAATCCGTCATGTAAAGGTCATGTTGAAACAGGAGATGATACAACACATAAGATTATGCAGGTTGGAGATGTTGTTATGCAGGATAAGAGCAAGACAAATTGCTTGAAGGATGTACTTTATGTGCCAACGATCACTAAGAATTTGATGTCAGTTGGTCAAATGGTAGAAAAAGGTCTACAAGTGAGATTTAATCATGCAGGTTGCTTCATTGAGGATCCAAAGCAAAGGAGGTTAATTGCTAGAGGTCAAAAACAAGGTAGATTGTTTACATTCAAGGTAAACCCAAATCATACAAACTATTTCTCTTATGGTATGCATCGAATAGCACAGCTTGATCTATGGCACAAAAGGATTGGACACATGAATGTACACAGGTTAAAGGAGCTATCAAAGAAGAGGATTGTTGAAGGATTACCTGATCTTACTAAGCAACATATGGTGCATCTTTGTGAAGCATGTCAAATGGGTAAGCAGAGTAGACAACCTTTCAAGCATTCAAGCTATGTAAGTGATGGTTTGCTAGATCTCATACACACAGATGTGTGGGGACCTACTAAAGAGGCATCCTTGGTTGGTAATAAGTACTATGTATCATTCATTGATGATCATAGTAGAATGACATTTGTGTATTTTATTAAACATAAGAGTGAGGTCTTTGATTGTTTCAAGAAGTTCAAATCATATGTCGAAAAGCAAATAGGAAGGTATATTAAGAAGCTAAGATCCGATGGAGGAGGAGAGTATTTCTCTCAAGCTTTTACTGATTTTTTGTATGATGAAGGTATCAAAAGAGAAGTTACATGCAGGTATACTCCACAACAAAATGGAGTCGCAGAAAGAAGAAACATAATCATAGCAGAAGCATCTAGAAGCATGCTTAATGATATGTGTTTGCCTAATTATTTTTGGGCTGAAGCTGTTAGCACAAGTGTTTACATTATGAATAGAGTTCCGACTGTTGGAGTTCATCATTTGACACCATATGAGGTATGGCATGGAAGGAAACCAAGTGTAAGTCATTTGAAAGTATTTGGATGTGTATGTTATGTACATGTACCTAGTGAGGTGAGATCTAAACTTGATGCGAAATCAGAAAAATGTATATTTATTGGTTATGCAGATACTCAAAGAGGATATAGATGCTATAATCCTCATACCAATAAGGTTGTTGTGTCAAGAGATGTAAACTTTGATGAATCACTTTCATGGTATGCAGATAAGAATTGTTTGCAGGTCATGGATGAAAATGAAGAAGGTGTGGTTGAAGGAGATGAATGCATAGTTCAGCCATCAGGAAGTTTAAATGATGAAAGGAGTGGTTTAGATGAAGAAAGAGGATCACCTTTCAATGGAAGATTAAGGCAAGAGTCACCTCCAAGTGTTAAAAGTAAAGGTAAACTCAAACTTGTTGAAGTTAATGATGAAGGAGAGGAAATTAGTGATGTATGTGAGTATGGAGAATCATCAAAGGTTCCTAATAAGAAAGGAAGAGCATCTACATTGGAGGTAAGAAGAACTTCAAGAGTAAGTAAGCAACCTCAAAGGTATACTTATGAATCTTTCATGAATACTCATTATGCTTTTATGACAAAAGTTGAGCAGGAAAATGAACCCACATGTTATGATGAGGCCAAAGGAGATGAAAAGTGGGAGAAAGCAATGAGAGAAGAAATGGAAGCACTACAGGATAACAAGACTTGGAATTTAGTTCCAAGTACACCAAAGCAAAAGGTAATTGGTTGCAAGTGGGTTTTTAAGATTAAAAGAAATAGTGATGGTAGTGTGTCTAGATATAAGGCTAGACTTGTAGCAAAAGGATATAATCAAACTCAAGGTGTGGACTATGAGGAAACATTTAGTCCAGTAGCAAATATGGCAACGGTGAGAACTTTGTTGGCTTTAGCTGCAAGTAAAAGGTGGAATATATATCAACTCGATATAAAGAATGCCTTTCTTAATGGTGAGTTAAATGAAGAAGTGTATATGTCACAACCAGATGGTTATGTGAATGCAAAATGTCCTAATCATGTATGCAGGTTAAAGAAGGCATTGTATGGTCTTAAGCAGGCACCAAGGGCATGGAATGCAAGGTTGGTAAAGTATCTTATGCTGCAAGGATACACAGCGAGTCATGCTGATCCTTCACTTTATGTAAAACATGTAGATGGCATGTGTGTCTATGTATGCATTTATGTGGATGACTTGTTGATTAGAGGGAATGATGCAAAAGCAATTGATGAGATAAAAGGTAATTTGGGAAAGGAATTTAAAATTTCAGATCTTGGTTTGCTCAGATACTTTCTTGGGATTGAAATTGTGTATAGCGATGAAGGTATGTGGTTGATACAAAGAAAGTATATATGTGATATGCTGAAAAGGTTTGGTATGCAGGAATGTAAATTTGTTTCTACTCCAATGGAATGTAATGTAAAGCTAAGCGCAAAGGAAGGTGATGAGTTGCATGATATGAATGTATATAGATCCATGGTAGGATCTTTGATTTATGCAACAAAAACTAGACCTGATATATGTTATGCAGTGGGAGTATTGTCACAGTTTATGCATGAACCTAGAGTACCTCATATGCATGCAGCGAAAAGAGTGCTTAGATATTTGAAAGGTACCATGAACGAAGGATTATTTTATAGTCATGATGCTGATCTAACTCTTAAAGTCTTTAGTGATGCAGATTGGGCTGGAAGCAAAGATGACAGAAGATCCACAAGTGGATATGTGGTAATAGCAGGAAACAAGACATTAACATGGAGTTCAAAGAAACAGCCTACAGTTGCTTTATCTTCTACAGAGGCTGAGTATAGAGGTTTAGCATTGGCTACTACTGAGGTTATGTGGTTTAAAAAGTTGTTTCATGACTTGAATGTGCAGGTTGATGTACCACTGATATATGGGGATAACTTGAGCAGCATTCATATGACCTCAAATCCTATTTTTCATGCTAGAACAAAGCATATAGAGGTTCACTATCATTATGTTCGAGAGAAGGCCATGAACAATGAAGTGCAGGTTTCTTTTGTTGGAACAAAGGATCAAGTTGCAGATATCTTCACCAAATCCTTGGATGGACCAAAGCTTCAAAGATTCAACTATATTCTTGGCATGAAGGAAATACCCTTTGAAACTTGAGGGGGAGAATGTTGCGAACATTTGTTTTATGTAGGGTACAAGTTTCAAATTATGTAAATACCTTTGGGAAGTCTTCAAATACTTCAAGAAGGCTCATATTATTCATAAAATGTAGCAAAAATACCACGTGAGTTCTAGAACATGGTGAGTCAAATTAGTGAGTCACAAGGGAGCTTCAGTGGTGTCCTAGTGGAAGGTCGATGTGGCTAGTTCTCAAAGTCCATCAATACTTTGCTTATTTGAGCACTTGAGTCATGTAATACCTCCATACAAGTGTCTACCACGAATTTAGATGTATTAGGAAGGTTTTAGATTAGTTTCCCATGCTATAAAAAGAGGAGAAAAGTCGTGATCTTGTGGGATGTCCAAGAGAGTCATATGTGTATCTCTACACTGCTGTAGTTTTGTATGCAGAGATTGCAGAGCTTGTATCTCCCTCATTATATATCCAAATTACATGTTTGATAGCTCATTGGAAAGCTCTTACTGTCTACTTTCTTCCTGTAAATTTTCATAATCATTGAAATTGTGAGCTGAGAGCAATACTCTCTGCAAGTAGTGTGTGTTCTCTGTTTTTTATCCCTGTTGAAGGTCTCCATTAAACCTCAAACTTGCAGAGGTCATATTTCCTTGTGTATGTATCCAAATCATGTGTTCTTTGGCTTGTTAGAAAGCTCTTTGAGTCTACTTGTATTCTGGAAAGTTTCAAAGTCATTGGAGTTGTGAGTTAAGAGCAGTAGTCTCTGCAAGTGATGTGTGTCCTCAGGTTCATCTCTGTTTCAAGGTCTCCATTAAAGCTGCATATTGCAGAGGTCATAGCTCATTGTGTATTTATCCATTTGAGGTGTTCTATATCTTGTTGGAAAGCTCTTAGAGTCTAGTTTATGTGTGTGAAACAGTTTTGGAAAATTCCAAGTGAGTAAAGAGCAATTTGCTCTGCAAGAAAATTGGTCTGTGCATACAAGTTTGTGAAAAAAGTCAACTAGGTCCTGTTGGGTTTCACCTACTTCTAGCTGTACTTTGGAGATCAATAAACTCCAACATGTCGGTCAGGGTCAATCGGTCGTTGACCGTGTCGGTCGTTGACCGTGTCGGTCGTTGACTGTGTCGGTCGTTGACCCTGTCGGTCGCGATTGAGGTGTCCGTCGCGATTGACAGAGCCGTCGGCAACTGTCCGTTGTGGTTTGTCGATCGCGATTGACGTGTCGATTGCGATTGACAGAAAGCTGTGGAATTTCAAAAAACTAAACACATTTTTGGGAAGCTCTAGGCCTGTAGGTCATGGATATGCACTTTGTTTAGCAATTAGATCAACTTTTCTGTCGGTCGCGATTGACAGAACCCGGCGACACACAGACAGTTACTTCCAATTCCGTACCTGCGCAGCGTGCTGGAGATGGTGATACAGCCTGTACCTGCAATACAGCTCAGAAAACAGGCAAAAACAGCACACACAATTTCGCTCTCTCGCTCTCTCTCACAAGTGAAATGAGGGAAATGAGGTGGAGATGGTGATATGATCAAAAAACAGAAATTTTTGCGATGATGGAGATGGAGGTGGGAGATGGTGATGATGATGATGGTGATGAAGGTGGTGAAGAAAAAACAAGAAAATAGATGAAAGTGAAGAAAATACCTACAACTCCAACGCGTCAACTCTACGTCTTACCATCACACGCTCGTCCTCAAAGCTCGATCCCCGGCAACGGCGCCAAAATTTGGTGTAGCTCAATGATGAGTAGCACCTCCTTTAATGTCAATCCGGGAAGACGTGAGGATGGTATGATGACCTCGAGCAAGTGGCGGCACAAGTGCGTGAGTGAGAAGCACACAAACATGCACACACATACACACACACGCGCACACACAGTAAGACAAAGAGTGAGTAGCAATGGAGTTCTTAGATTACTTTCAAGAGCTCTTACAAGTTCAATTCAATTACAATCTAACCTCAAAAATGAGCTCTCTAGCTCCTTTTATAGTTTTTGACTAGCTTTGGCCCTGTTCAGACCTAGTGTTCGGCCTAGTTAAAAATTAGGTTCCAGGGCCAATTTGAGGGCTTAAACGGGGTCTAAAAAATATGAAAATTGGCAGGTAGATACTTCTAAAGCTCCTCAAGCTCAAGGACTCCTTGGCTTGCACAAAATGGAGCTAGAAAAATACGAAATGATATTTACAATGGTTTTTAGTGATGAAAATCACTATTTGTGTAGGGTTTTCTCTATTGATTTGTCATACACCTCTTTGAGCTCCCTACTTGCTCTTTCTTCTTGTGTGCTCAACTCCTTGATGTCTTGAAAAATTAGATGGCCTACTTGCCAGATCGTCGTTGACTCCCTTGTCTGCCTGTGCTGTCCCTTCGCTCTGACTCTCTTCGTCTTGTGGCTCCTTCGGTTCCCTGACTGCTGCCAACAGTCATCTACATAAATACAAATGTAGATTGTACCTTCCTCTGTTCTTCTGATAAGTAGACTTGGGTCTGCTTTTGAACTTTGATATCCAAGATCATTGAGATACTTCACCAGTCTATAGTTCCAAGCTCTTGGAGCTTGCTTCAATCCATACAATGCTCTTCTCAACCTGCAAACAAAATTTGGATACCTAGAATCTATAAACCCTTGAGGTTGTTCCATGTATACCTCATCTGATATGTATCCATTCAAGAATGCATTCTTTATATCCAATTGACTTAGAGTCCATCCTTTTGAAGCTGCAATAGCAATGATTGTCCTTATAGTTGACATCTTAGCTACAGGACTGAATGTCTCATCATAATCTATGCCATAGGTCTGGGCATAGCCTTTCACCACCAGTCTAGCTTTGTATCTGGCTATACTTCCATCTGCAAGCTTCTTCACTTTATAAACCCATTTATTTCCAATAACTTTCTTACCATTTGGTTTAGGAACAAGTTCCCATGTCTTGTTCTCCTCTAGTGCATTGAACTCTTCCTTCATTGCTTCTTCCCATTGCTTCTTACCTTTAGCTTCATCATAGTTCTGAGGTTCTTCATCATCTTTGACCATATATGCATAGTTCTTCTGAGTTATGTAAGAAGTATCATAAGAATACCTTTCTGGTTGTCTTCTAGTCCTGCTTGACCTTCTTGGTTCACATTCTTCATATGTGTCTGGATACACTTCTTCATCAAATATAGGAGCTTCTTCATTCCTTCTTGTTAATCGACTTCTGGATGTACTTGCTTACATATAGTCTTCATCTCTATTTACCTGCACAATTGATTTTCCTTTCTCACATCTTCTTACCTCTTCTTCAAATTCTTCAGCTGTATGACTTTGATCTGCATACCAACTTTTCTGTTCATCAAATGTAACATCTCTAGAAACAAGAAATTGTTTGGTTAGAGGATTCCACAACCTGTAACCCATCTGCTTTTCATCATAACCAATGAACACATATTTTTCTGCCTTTGGTTCAAGTTTATGCCTAAGCTGTGATGGCACATAAGCATATGCAATTGATCCAAACACTCTACAGTGATCTAGTGTTGGTTTCTTACCCCACCAAGCTTCATATGGAGTCATACCATTGAGAGCTGCACATGGTAATCTATTCACAAGATATGTAGCTGTATTTACAGCTTCAGCCCAAAGATAATTTGGACAATTCTTCTCCTTTAGCATAGCTCTAGCAAACTCAACCAAAGTCCTGTTCCTTCTTTCTGCTACACCATTTTGTTGTGGTGTATACCTGCAAGTTATTTCTCTCTTAATACCTGCATTCCAAAGATAATCATTGAACTCTTGGGAGAAGTATTCTCCCCCTCCATCAGACCTCAGTCTCTTAAGCTTTTGATCTGTGACTCTCTCTACATATGCATGAAAATGCTTGAAAGCTCCAAACACTTCTGATCTTTCCTTCAAAACATATAATGTTATCCATCTTGTAGCATCATCAATGAAAAGAACATAATACCTTGAGCCACTGATAGATCCTTCTTTTGTTGGTCCCCATACATCTGTATGAATGAGCTCAAGTACTCCATCATGTTTGAATCCTTTCTTTTGAAATGGTAACCTGTGTGCTTTACCCATTTGACATGCTTCACATTTATAAACCATATGTTGACTTTGCACATTTGGTAATCCTAGTACAGACTGATTAGCAACCATAGCTTTAATTCCTCTTTCATTGAAATGACCTAATCTCTTATGCCAGAGATCAAGTTCTGTAATCACTGCTTCACCATGTGTGAGCAAAGCTTGACCAATGTTTCCTTGCACTCTTAAAGTAAAGAGTCTACCTTCTTTCTTACCAGAGACAATCTGATTATATCCATTCTCTGGATCTTCCACAAATACTCCTTCATTTGTAAACCTGACTTGAAAACCTTTTTCAACTATCTGTCCCACACTAATCAAGTTTTTAGGTATTGTAGGAACATACAAAACATTGGTTAGCAAATCTGCTCCACTCTTGCATTTCACTTTTCCAATTGAATGTACACTATGTCTTGTATTATCACCAGTTTGAACTGTGTGACTCGAAATACCTTTTTCCAATTCTGACATCAATTCTATGTTTATTGACAAATGATTAGAACATCCAGAGTCAATGTAAAATACCTTTAGATCTTCTTTATCTGATGTGTTGATTGAGTTCATCATCAATGATGTATGACTTTCATTCTGTGTGTCATTTGCATAGTTGTAGTAGGTGGTGTTGTAGGATTGATTCTGGCCCCAACTTCTTCCTCCACCTCTACCATAGCCTCCTCTTGGATTTTGTCTACCTCTTTGAAAATTACTTTGATATCTTCCACCTCGACCTCTGCTATTGTTGTTTTGATTCTGGTTTGATCCTTGTTGGTTGTGCCAACAGTCATGAGCCAAATGATTACTCAATCCACAAATCCAGCAAGCCTTTTTGTTGTTATTTTGATTACCTCTTCCTCTCCCAAAACCTCTTGCTCTTCCTCTGCCAGTGCCTTTACCTCTTGCATAATAAGCTTGAGAACTAGACTCCTCTTCATCCTTTGCTTTACCTTTATCTCCTTTCTTCTTGTTCTTCATGTACATTGCAGAACTTTGTCCTTTATCTCCATCTCCCTTCAAGTCTTGCTCATATGTGAGCATCAAACCAAGCAACTGGTTCAAATCTGGAACATAATGATTTAATGAAAGTTCTGTTGATAAGACAAAAGGTTTCCACCTTTCATCCCCTCTCAAACCTGCAAGTAGCTGAGCAATCAATCTGTGATCTTCAACATCTTCATCTATGGATCCAAGACTATCTGCTAGATCCTTCATCTTAGTGACATAATCACTAATACTTTGACTTGGCTTCTTCTTGAATGTTGTAAACTCTGACCATAGACTTGCTTTCCATGCTTTAGTAGTGCTTTGGAAATGATACTCCAATGCATTCCATATATCTTCAGATGATTCCAATCCTCTGATGTGTGGTAGCAAATGATCAGAGATTGTATTGTAGATGTATGCTTTTGCACTTGCATCCTTCTTCTGCCAATGCTTTAAAGCATCAAGTTCCTCTTTCTTTGGTCGGCTTTCATCTTCAAATACTGGCTTCTCTTCTTCACCTGTTACATATACCATGAGATCCTTACTCATAAGTAAGGCTTCCATTCTCATCACCCATGCAGGGTAATTATCTCTGTCTAGTTTGTCAATGGAGATATGATCTGCCATAGTTCTTTTCTTCTGCTGCAACCTGTGAGCTTAAAGGATAAAGGATAATACCTTTTGAAGTTCTTTGTGTATGAGGATACTTTTGAAGTAACTTTTTGATGCCTTGTGTCTTCAAATGCTTCACCTTTCAAACTTTAATGAAAAACTTTACAAAACTTCTCGTACCTTTGTCATCTTCTGCTCTCGAGAATCTTTCTGCTCTGATACCACTTGTTGATGTATGAAACACCACAAGAAATGAATTAATGTGACACTAGAACACCTCTATGGTCACCATTAACTCATTGCCACTCCAAACTTTGAGAAATGATAGCCTAAAGTGAAAACTTTGCTTCTACAAAAATTCCTAGTCACCGAAATGACATACCTTCAGTATTTTGCTAATTTCTATTAACTCAAGTATTATTTCTCCATGAAACTTTAAAGGCTAAAACTAGAAGAGTAGAGCTTTCCAACAAGCTATCATATGCATCAAACGGATCTCTAGAACTCAAGTTATGGCCTTCACAAGATGACCATGTATGACCTTCCCAAACTAGAAATTTTGCTTGTTTTAGTATTCTTGGGTGTCTAAAAATAAAAAATTCGATGCCTAGCATCGAATTTGAGCTTTTTTAGGCCCTTTTTCTGCACCAGAAATAGCTTCTTTTACACACACATGAAGAAGACCACTTGTATGCTAGAAGTCGATGCCGGGCATCCACTTTATGCTGAAACTCGATGCCAGGCATCGAGTTGCTCCACAAACTCCATGTTTTTTAAAAGATTCAACAACAGTTAACACACAGAGAATGGAAATAATGACTTATCAGCCAAGATTCGATGCCAGGCATCGAATTGCTCAGAAAACTTGAACTTTTGAATTCATCACACAATAGGCAAGCATGGAGATGATGAAGAGAGACTCATACACAGAACTTTACTCAGTTCTTCTAATAGCTATGAAAACTCAGAAGTTTTACAGATGCTTTCTCACTCAGAGAAGCCCGACTATACTCAGTCGTATAAAATGAACTCCTTCCCTCTTCTTTCTCTCTATTCTCTCTCTCCGCGTCAGTTGATACAAACTAACTTATATAGATTTTCGTATTCTCGTGATTTTTAAAAAACTTCTAGAACTAAAGTGAACTAACTTTACAAATATGATACACTTGTGAATTTGTCCCTTCACATAGGCATGGTGTTTTCTTCCTAAGATTTGACCTTCAAATATATGTCCAATTAGTGAGTGTTTCTCCAACAACTCCATATGTACAAGAAAGAGTTTTTGAAGCTCAGAAACAATGGGGATATAAATTATCTTTGAACTATGGATTTGCATTAATATTTCTAATATTCCTTACATGCAAGAAAGAGATTGACATTGGCACCTAGTAGCATTGAAATCACTAAGTATATTACAAAAGAAGCAAGGGATTAACTAAAAGGAGTGCCACTATGCAAACAAGAGGAGCAAAAAACGCAAGATAGTATGTGGAGAAAAGGAGAACAACACCTACCAAATGAATGCATGAACTAATGACATATATGATTGCATAAGCTCCATTGGTCACACTAGAAGATCTAGAGGCATCATTACAGAGCACATAGCAATACACAAAAGGTCACGTAAATTTTAATGTGAGGGCATCACTATTAAATGGATTGAGATCATTGCTTCATGGGACTGCATTGCCCAAATAGCTGTTGATATTTGCATAGTGACATATTTTGCAGATATGGGCATCTTTTAGAATTTTGTACTCACCAAGAGAAACATTTTGTCAGAAAATTACTGTATGAAACTCTTATCAAGTACAAGATTCTCCATTGCACTTTAGGTGCTTACTATCCAAGGGTTAACGTGCAAGCAGAGTCAACAAACAAGGTATTGATAGCCCTGCTTAGAAAGGAATGTAGTCTAAGGCCTACTAATTGGGATAATGCATATTTACAAACCTTATGGGCCTATAGGTTGGCATGTAAGGAAGCCATTGGTCATTCCCCTAAGTAATTTCAGTTGAGCCTTTTGAGTATTTACATGGATTTCCTAGGATAGATTCTATATAGGCAAAGAAATATCAATTGGTTTCTATGAGACTCTTACCATTTAACATGCTATAGGAGGTTTGCATGGATGCAAAAAGACAGTTGTAAGAAACACAAGAAAAGAGAAAGGAAGATCATGAAGAAACTTGTGGTAGAGCAAACTGCAAGTTGGAATGATGGTTCTTCTACATACACCATGTTGGAGTTTGAGGTCTGTAAAAGCACGTGAACAACACAAGGAAGAAGAAGAAGAAGCTTGGAGCACAACACAGTACTAAATGTATTACTAAGAGAATGTACAAAGATATATGACCCGTTAGGGTTATAGGCATATATACAAGATGGGGGGAAGAAACCTCCTAAAGAGAAAAAAAAGTACCCTGACAGTCCTAGTGTGCTCACACACATGACTACCAAAAGATATCAACAAGTCCCCACTGAGAGTGATGCAGCAAACAAGGAGCTGACACTCATGTATAAGGAAGTGCCAAGCTATGCGGAATCAATCCACAAAAGGAATTAAGCCCAAAACTTTGCGGAAAGCTTCAAACTTCTCCCTAGACAAAGCCTTTGTGAAAAGGTTTGCAATGTTCTCCTATGTGGGCACATATGCCAAACTGATCTCTCCAGTAGAGAACCTCTCCCTGACATAACGATGGCACATCTTAATGTGCTTAGTGTGCGCATGGAACACATAGTTCCTCCAATTGCCAATGCACTCTGACTGTCAATAAAGATGGTGGTGGTAGAAGACTGATCAACACCCAAATCATCCATAAGGCATCTGAGCCACATACACTCAAAAATGGCTTTGAAAGCTGCCCTATACTCAGCCTCAAAAATAGAAGTGGCCAGAGTAGGATGCTTCTTGCTCCACCAAGTTATGCATGAGCTACCAAGCATGAAGCAAACACCCCTAGTGGACACACGAGTGTCATAGCAGCCAACCCAGGTAGAGTTAGAAAAAGCATGTAAATTTGGTGGTAGTGATCCCCCCTTGGGATAAAACAATCCAAGTAATTAGGTACCACTCAAGTAGCGAAGATGCGCTTAACTGCCTGCCAATGCCTGACACCTAGGAAATGCATAAACCTACTCATTTGTGAGACAACAAATTGAATATCTGGCCGAGTAATGCATAAGTAAATCAAGCATCCAATAGCATGTTGATAGAGAATAGCATCAAATGCATCTCCAACATCATGAAGACTCAATTGTAAACATGTCTCCATAAGAGTGGCAATTTGCACTATTCAAGGCCAAAATGCTACAATAATGTGTGGATATATTTTTTTTGACACAAAGCTATTCCGTCATCAACTTGCATAAAATAAATGCCCAAATAATGCTGCAAATGCCCCAAATGTGACATCTCAAATGAGGCATGCAAATCATCCTTAAAATCAGCAATATGCTTCTCATGAGGAATAATGAGTAGCATGTCATTAGCATAGATAACAATGATCAAGAGCACATCATTTGCACACTTAACATATAATGTGATCTCAGTTGGATTGTTCTCAAAACCATGTGCAGCACGTGGTGCTTGCTTCAAACCATGTAGCACCTTTTTCAACCTGCACACTTTGTTTTGATGCCCTTTCTACACAAAACCACAGGGATGAAAAACATACACTTCTTCATGCAAGTCACCATTCAAAAATGTAGTTTTAATGTCCAAATCATGTACATTCCAACCATGATGAGCTACAAGTGCACAGATGCTATGAACAATAGTCATTCAGCATGTAGGAGCAAAGGTCTCATCAAAATCAATGCCTCTTTCTTGAGAATAGCCCTTTGCAAAAAGCCTAGCCTTATACCTATCAACTGATCCATCAGGCTTATGCTTGAGCTTGTATACCCACTTAGTGCCAATGGGCTTCTTTCCAGGAGGAAAGTCACATAAAGAACAAGTACCATTTTTCATAATAGCATCATTTTTTGATTGCATAGCAGCCATCCAATTTTCTACACTTTGTGCTTCATCAATCAAAACAGGCTCATTCTCATCACAAAGACTAGAGGCAGCTATAACATAGCAATCTAATGCAAAAGAAGCACTATGAGAGCTTGAATGAGTATGATATGACAAAGATGCATCTAATTTGCTATCTTGCAAAGTCTTCACCAACCATCTGGGCATAGTTTTTTCCTCCTCTATATGCATTCTCTCATCAATAAGTGCATCATGTAAATTTGCATCAGAAATGGAATGATATGCATGTGAAACTTGTAAAGGCTAAGAAATGCCTCACTTGGACCAACGATAGATTGTCCACTTGTAGAAGGAGGCAACAAAGTATCATACATATATTTGGAGCTAACTAATGTCTCCTTAGTACATGAAAGTAAAGGCTGAATAACATCTTCCATAAAAAACATCACGGCTAACTATAATGCTTTTAGTATATGGATGATACAAATGATATCCTTTGCTTTGAGAACTGTAACCAACAAATATACATTTCATTGCTTTATCATCCAATTTCATGTGTTATTGTTTAGGCACTAATGCATATGCCAAACAAACAAACACATGTAGGTGAGCAATAGATGACTTGCGAACATGCCAAGCCTCATATGAAGTGATAGACTGCAATGCTTTAGTGGGACACTTGTTAAGTACATATGTTACACGCATAACAACCTCAAGCCAGAAACTATGTGGTAAAGCTTGATTGTTGACCATACACCTCGTCATCTCCATGTCCTTTCAGCAACTCCATTTTATTGACCTCTAGTGGATATGGCACTGTACACTGATGTTTTATCCCACATTTAGCCAAAAATGCATTAAAGTCAGAATATTGCCCCCCTCGATTAGAACAAAGGGTGCCCATTTTACATGATGACATATTTTTAGCCAAAACCAAAAACTGTTTGAAACACATAAACAATTCGAACTTTGCTTTCAATGGATACACCCATGCATGCGTGGCAAAATCATGAATGAAAGTCACAAAGTAAAGGTAGTTCCCAAAAGAAAGTGTCTACATAGGACCACAAACATCACTGTGAACAAGCTACAATTTCTGAGCAGCTCGAACTGAAACATCTTTTATGAACGAGGAATGCTGCATTTTGCACAAAATACAGCCTTCAAAGACATGTTTACGAGGTGCCTCAAGTTTGCACAAAGAGGACACCATTTTAGATTTCTGTAGGCATAGCAAACTAGCAAAATTTAGATGACCAAAGTGTGCATGCCAAAGCTTTGCATCTGACATAGCCTTAGAATCGATGAGCTTATATAGCCCATGACATAAAATGCGAGAAGCAATAATGATATTTCCATTTATAGATCATGAATTGTGCATCTGTCATCAACAAATGTCACAACCAAGTTGCATTAGGGGAAAAAGTGAGCCCTGGATGGGCCTTGTAAGTTTTTTAGGGATTAAAATTAAGTTTTTTGAGATTAAGGAGACATTCTAAACCACTAGTGGTATTCTAGATTAAATATATTTGTTCAAATGCAATAGATCATGGCCTTTGGATGCTCTTCAGATTCTCAAGATCTACGGCAAGTATTCGAAGGCGTGGATGACAAAAATTCAATGATGATGATAGGGACCCATACTGTGGACGCACTCTGCAAAGTTTTGGACCGTTAGATCTTCTAGAATCCAAGGGAAAAGCGCATTTGGCGCTGATCCATCTTGGGATGCAACAAGGGCCATTAGATGAAGGTGAAATCGAAGGGAGAAGAACAATTTTCGTGAAAGAAAAGGTGCCGTCAGTTCTTTGCCGTCCGATATTGCTTTGATCCAAGGGATCCTATCAAAAGGCGCCTTTCTACTGTCCTTTCAATGTGAGCCTTTAGATGAAACTTGTAATCCAAGGGCCCTAGTTGCTTAGCGCCTTTTTCTAACGGATATGCACATAAACCGCATGATCTCAACTTGATCTAAGGGCCATGAGTGCATCCCGCCTTGACTTTTGCAAATGTTCACAAACCATTGGATCTTTGGGAGCATCCAAGGGTTCATATGAATTTCAAAGCTCTCCCAAACCACTGAAGACAAAAAAACCACGAATTCATGGTTGTTTCATTGTCTTTGACTAGGAAGAAACCATGGAAGCCTATGCCTACTCTAGTACTAGACTGTGGCCACTTCCCTTCTCTCATTGGTGGATCCTTAATCACCCCTTAATCTAAAAGGCCCAAGGAGGGCTCATTTTTTCCCCTAATGGATCTTGGCTAATGCTGAAATTGAAAATAGATTTTTCTTGATCCCTATCACCAATAAAGCACCCGACAATGTAAAAGAACTACCATCAGTGGTAGTCAAAATGATCTTACCAACTCCCATAATGAGATATGAGGAGTTGTTGTTGCATGTGATAGTATTCCCTATAGGGGTAGGCTCAAGTGAAGTGAAGAACCTACACTATGAGGTAATATGTTTGGTTGCCCCACTATCAAAGTACTAAATATCTGAGTCTACTATAGACATACATTGGTCATGAGACGATGGTTCATAACTACAAACAGTGGTAAATGCCCATTCTTCATTTTGCACAAGATTAGCAGACTCTGTTTTGGGTGTAGATGCCTCTACAACAACCATTCTAGCCTCTTTTTTCTTTGGCTCTTTTGTAGCCAATTTTGGACAACTCTTTATGAAATGATCATTTTCTTTACACTATTTGTAAAACAATTTATGCTTTTTTGTTTTCTTCTCATCTCTATCATGTTTCTTTCATTATGCATAATTAGCAGATTTTTGCTTACTAGTAGATGAGCTCCATTTACCTTTGCCCTTCCAATTAGCATGGAAAGCTTGATCTGCAACATGCATAATGGACGTGTTCTGCCTAGATTGATCTTCTTGCAATAGAACAGAGACTAAATCCTCAAATGTGAAGGCATTTGGATTTCCTTTCATCATAAATCAAAGAGTAGAAGCAAAACTTTGGTACGAATCTAGAAGACCATTCAGAATAGTATTCACAAGTGAATTGTCAGGAAAGACTTCATTAGCAGGAATTTACTACTCTTTCAAATCTTTGATCTTTGTCAAAAAAACTATCAATGGAATCTCCTTCATTCATGTGCTCACTCTCTGACTATTTTCAAAGGTAAGCAACACAAGCCTCATTCCTTGCCTAGTATAAAGTTGTAAGTGTATCCCAAGCATCCCCTGTTGTTCTACATGAGTGAATATGAGGAATAATGGCACGTTTGATAGAAAAGACTATCAATGCATGTGCCTGAGCATCTTTGCCATCCCAATGAAGTTTCTCTATAATAGCTGCAATAGAAACTGTGACACAAATAGGAACTTGAAGAATATCACCATCTTCAATGCCATCTGTATCACCTTTAGCAACTGTGCTTGCAAGTGTAATAGGACATTTCAACACCCTGCACAATATTCCATAGTCCTTTTGCAACCAAAATATGATGCATCATATAAGCCCATAATGGGTAATTGGTACCATCCAACTTATCCTAAATAGCCAACATATGGAATACATAACTCTTTTCAGCCATGGCCACTGACTAAGATACCATGATGCAAAGAAATGATTATATCTCAAAAAGTTGAACAAAACTACCCTGTTGAGATATGCTAAAGCTATAGTAGACTTCAAGATGCTTATATGGATGAACCCAAAACCTGTATATAACTTTGGCACAAAAAGGTGGAACTGTCTACATAGGCACTGTGATAGTGCATTCAAAGGCCAAAACGAGCTCTGAGTATGCTCACCAATTTTTGTGCACTTATGAGATCGTGATTAGAGCGGTGTTGATGATGCCCGAGATGAAGCAGGGACCTACTTTGATACCAATTGTTGGAGTTTGAGTTCTACAAAAGCACGTGAACATCACAGGGAAGAAGAAAAATCTTGGAGCACAACACACAATACTGAATGTATTACGAAGAGAATGTACAAATATATATGACCTATTAGGGTTATAGGCATATATATAAACGAGGGGGGGAAACCTCCTAAAGAGGGAAAAAAGTGCCTCAATGGTGCTAGTGTGTTCACACATATGATTACTAAAATATATCAACAGTCCACAATTGAAGACATAACTTCAAGGCAAATGGCTTCCCCATTGGGAAGGTCCATACAAAATCCAATAACTCCTCATGTGGGGTGTAGTGCAATTGAAAAACCTATCTAGAGAGGGACTACCACTTTTCAATGTTTTAAGGATCAAGGCCTATTTAAAGCAAAAAAAATGAAGTCCTTTTATTTCCCTAACATTTTGCTCATTTTTGGCAAGGTTGTAAATAGTCCTCTCCTTCGCTGTCTTTATTTTACTATTTTTCATGTTGAAAACTGATGTTAGAATCTTGTTTTCGGATATATATAAAAATTTTATATGAATCAATAATTATAGTCAATGGAATGCTCTTGCAAAATTTTTAGATTTTTTTTATAAATTTTGGGATTTTCTAGGATTTTTTTGTATTTTTTATTATTTTCTATGCCCTTTTTTGATCTTTTAAAATTGAAAAAGGAAGATTCTTTGGTTTTTTTGAGAAAAAAAATTCCATTCTAGGCTTATGATGTTTTTCAACTTTTTAAAAGGTTTTTGTCAACATTTTTAGGTTTTTATTTTCTATTTTTAGAATTTTTGTTCCATTTTTCCTCTCACTCTTAATTAATTATATATATAGAAAACACCCCACCCTTCTTAATTTTTAGTTTTCAAATTCCAAAAGAAAACCCTAGGGACCCTCCTACCAATCCATTGTGCTCGGCATCTCTATATTCTCTCTCTTTCTCTCTCTCTCTCTCTCCCCCCCCCCCCCACCATGATGATCCATTCTTAGGGGAGGCCTTGTTTACCGATCCCATAAGGAAATGGATGACCATGCAGTTAAAGGGGAAAATCTCCTTTGAGCTACCCAAGAGTAAGCAACAATGCCCCAATGGTGCTAGTGTGTTCACACATATCAACAGACCACAATTGAAGACAGAACTTCAAGGCAAATGGCTTCCCCATCAGGAAGGTCCATACAAAATCCAATAAATCCTCATTTGGGGTGTGGTGCAATTGAAAAACCTATCTAGAGAGGGACTATCACTATTCAATGTTTTAAGGCTCAAGGCCTATTTAAAGCAAAACAAATGAAGTCCTTTTATTTCCCTAACATTTTGCTCATTTTTGCCAAGGTTGTAAATAGTCCTCTCCTTTGCTGTCTTTATTTTACTATTTTTGATGTTGAAAACTGATGTTAGAATCTTGTTTTCGGATATTTACTAAAATTTTATATGCATCAATAATTATAGTCAATGAGATGCTCCTGCAAAAGTTTAGATTTCTTTGATAAATTTTGGGATTTTCTAGGATTTTTTGGTATTTTTTATTATTTTCTATGCCCTTTTTTGATCTTTTAAAATTGAAAAAGGAATATTCTTTGGTGTTTTTGCGAAAAAAAATTCCATTCTAGGCTTGTGATTTTTTTTCAAATTTTTAAAAGGTTTTTGTCAACATTTTTAGGTTTTTCTTTTCTATTTTTAGAATTTTTGTTCCATTTTTCCTCTCACTCTTAATTAATTATATATATAGAAAACACCCCACCCCCCTTATTTTTTAGTTTTCAAATTCCAAAAGAAAACCCTAGGGACCCACCTACCAATCCATTATGCTCGGCATCTCTATATTCTCTCTCTCTCTCTCTCTCTCTCTCTCTCTCTCTCTCCCCCTCCCCCCCCCCCCCCCCACCATGATGATCCATTCTTAGGGGAGGCCTTGTTTACCAATCCCATAAGGAAATGGATAACCATGAAGTTAAAGGGGCAAATATCCTTTGAGCTACCCAAGAGTAAGCAAGACTTAAGTGTTTGGCCCGAAGGCGAGATGCAGGGAAAAAGCGGGACTTTACCTGGAAAGGTGAAGCGGTGGCTACTAATAGTGGGCTGAATCCATGTTGAGATGCTTTCAAGTTCGATTGCCATTGCTCCGAGGAATAGTGGCTCTCCATTGGCACAACACAACCAAAGCCCCTTTTGAGTGAGGTAAGTTGAGGAAGGTCTTGCCTACCTAGCCATCAAGGTACAAGGCCCACCAAGAATGGATGAGGGACACCCTCGTTGTCAGGCATCTACCCACAATGAAAAAGAAAAATGTTCTTATGAAATATGAGGGAGGGAAGGCTCAATACATACACGTGATAGTGCCATGTCCCCTAGATGTTGGATGGAGCTCGTAGCCGGTCTGCCAGCAAGAGGCATGCATGATTATCATTGCAATTGTAGTTGCACAAGATTGAGGACAACAAGGCAAACCACCTAGGGCCTCTTAGGAGTTGGATAGAAAACAAGGGATGAGGAAAGGGGCATGAAACCCTCACTTCCCTCTACCCCAAAAAAGAAAACTTTTTATCCAATGTTTGTTTTTATAATTATTTTCCCAAAAAAACTATTGTGTAAAATTTTATCCTATGTTTTTTTATTTTTGCTCTCCCGCCTCCCCACAAACTATAATGTGAATTCTTATCCTATGTTCATGGATCTCAATTGTGCATCAAATGGTTGTTTTTGTCGATTCTAGAGTTAATCTCAATTTCTTGATGTGTAAGGATTCATTTTGATCATTTTTTTCCCAAAATCCCAACCTTTTTCATTCTTTTGCTAAAAAATATCTCTATTTTCTCCCCTCTGCACATGATCTTTTTTGCTTGTACATATTCCCATGGTATATTTCCTCTCCTATTCCCTATATGTTTCACATTCTTCACATGCAGCCCTCGTATCATGCTCTTTCCTTGGTTTTTCTCAGCTTCAAACCCTTCCCCCCATCCTCTACCCCAACCCTTCTCCGACCCTACCCCAACCCTACCCCTTCCCTGGTTGCCTATTCCAACATTACCCCTCCCCTCTCCCTATTTCCTCATGATCCCCCCTCCCTTTTTTTGATTCAACTATTTTCATCCTTAGTAGCCACTTGGTCTGGCTAGCTCCCACTTTTTGAAGAATTTCTTTTGAAGAGGTTCCCTTCTATTCCATCCAATGACATTGATCAATGTTTCTTCAAGGGTTCGATAGACAAACTTATGTTGGGATGCCACCCTAAATCTCTATTGTTTTTGAAATTTAATCTCTAATGGAGGATTTCTCCTCCTATGCACAACACGAAGCTTGGACCCTACCCAAGACCTAGCTACTCTTAGACTAGTACTCACTAAACTTGGCATAAACCTCAATTACCGAATTTGATTAAAAAACCCTTTTTCCCACATAAACTAGACACTAAGAGATTTCCAATGAACTATTGATCGTTGGAATTGGACACCTATAGACTAGTCAACTTAGTCACACAATATAGTAGTTTTCCTAATTGGATTCAGGACATATCAACATAGAAAGAAAGAGTTATAACTCATAGTACAAGAAGATTTTCCCAAAAACCTTTTGGGTATTTAAAGTATTTGCTTTATAATCTTTCCAAAAAGTACAAGAAATCTGAAGATGACTTCCTACAGAGAGAAAATAAAGTCCTACTAGTCTCCTATAGAAATTCAGCAACCTTTGAAAAGGGTAGGAGAGATATACAAGAGAATATGAACTCCTATGATAGACAATGGCTGAAAACCACATGTACAAGCATCACCCCAACTTCCTAACATGTAGAAACACTTAGAATGAGCTTGTATGGTGCTTAAATAGCCATGGGAGCATTCCATGACTCTTCATATGTCCTCCATATCTCTTCACATGCCCTCCTTGTCTCTTTAGGTACCTTGTGAACTTGTCTCTTCATAAGTGTGTCCTTTGGTGGTTCAATAAAGGTTGCACCTTCAAACATGTGCTTTGACTTTCCTAAGGTTCAAAAGCCTTCAAATGAAGTTATTTAGTGAAAAACATATGCTTGCGCTTGCCCTTAAAAGCACATAACTTTTAACACTCCCCCTCAAGCTCAAGCTTCTTTTATTTTAAGTGTTGGGGTTGGTTCCTTCATAATTATCCTACCTTTGAGCTTTTCCATCCTCTTTGCATCCAAGAAATTTGCAAGGAGGTCTACAATTTGCTCCTTGGCGTTGATTAGCTGAATAGCTAAATATCCACATGCTTATCCACAATCTTTTCTCTTATGAAGTGATAATACACTTTTATATGCTTGCTCCTCTCATGGAACATTGGATTCTTTGCAAGGTAGATACTTGAGATATTATCCCCAAGAAATTGAACAATGTTAACTTGAATATCCAAATCTTTTAAGAGTTTTTTAAACCACATTACCTCACATATGAGTTGAGCAAGAGCCCTATATTCTACCTCTATGGAAGAGAATGCAACTATGGGATTTGACATCCATGATACATAACTCTTCCCAAGAATCACTATGTATCTTGAGGTACTCCTTCTATAATCCTTGGAGCTAGCCCAATCGACATCTACATAAACATTTAGTTTCAAATCACAATCATATGCATAATAGAGGCCTTCATTGATTCTACTTTTGAGGTACCTTAGAATCCTTCTACTTGCATTCAAGTGATCAAGTGTGGGTGAATGCATGAATTGTGGGAGCACTCCAACACTATAAGATAGATAAGGTCTATTAATGGAAGAATAGTTTAAAGACCCAATCAAAATTCTATACACATGCTCATCCTTGAGCTTATCACCTTGGTCTATGATCAACTTGACATTGCAATCCATTGGTTTTCTCAATGGCTTACAACCACTCATACCAAACCTGTATAGAACGTCAAGTAAGTATTTGCTTTGCATAAGATACAAACCCTGCTTGGCATATACAATCTCAATGCCTAAGAAGTATTTTAGCACACCAAGATCTAAAATTTTAAATTCCTTGCCCAATTTGGCCTTGATATCCTTGATACCTACGTCATCATCACTTGTTATGATTGAATCCGCAACATACATGCATATGTACACAAAATTCTCATCAAGCCTTTTTACATAAAGTGAAGGATCAACATCACTTGTTGCATATCCACATTTAATAAGTGTCACTCTAGCACAATGGTGAGTACCAACGTGAGAAGATACACCTCATAAATGTCAATCCGTGGAGACGTGAGGACCGGTATGAAGACCGTGAGCAAGTGATGGCACAAGTGCGTGAGTGAAAGCACACAAGCATGCACACACATACACACACGCGCGCACAACGTAAGAGCAAAGAGTGGAACAATGGAAAGCTTCGATTATACAAGAGCTCTCTTACAAAACTGAAATCTACAATAAGCCAACCTCAAAAATGAGCTCTCCAGCCCTTTTTATAGTTTTTGAGTGGTTTTGGCCCTGTCCAGACCTAGTGTCCGGCCTAGTTAAAAAATAGGTTCCAGGGCTTATTTGGGGGCTCAAACGGAGTCTAAAAATTATGAAAATTGGTAGGATGGTAGTTCTAATACTCCTCAAGCTCGAGGACTCCTCGGCTTGAACAAAATGGAGTTACAAAAATGGGAAATGGTATTTACAATGGTTTTTAGTGATCAAAATCACTATTTTTGTAGGGATTTCTTCTGAAAATTTGACAGGTGCTTCTTAGAGCTCCCTACTTGCTCCTTCTTCTTGTGTGTCCACTTCCTTGATGCGCTTCCATGCTTTGTCCTTGACCTTGAGCTTCAACACTCCCCCCCCTCTTGAGTCTGTCGTCCCTGACAGACCCTTGTTGTATTGGTCGTTCCATGTAGTACGTTGAGAGGTAGCGTCCTTTGCGTCCACCAGGGGTGATCCATTTTCCCAATGTAGCCTGGTCGTTTGTCCAGTTCCTTACTTTGCCACTGCTAGATCTTGCACTTTGTAGTTCCTTTGTATTTACCTCTTCCTTGTATTCTATCTTGATGGTGCATTTGCGAGCTGTCCAAAACGACTAGTTGCTCAAAGGAGGTGATCAATGTTGATTATGAGCAACTCTCTATCGTGGATGGCTTCCTTGCTCTTGTAGTGGTCACCGTGATGTCCTCTGATTCTTCCAATGATGGCTTTCATAGTTTTCATGCCACGTACTTGTAACCCATAATGTATGATGGTTAAGTGCATTAGTGCATGGGTTGAACAAATTATGTGCCTTGTGCATGGCCTTGTAATGTGGCCCTACGTATGCGTACTTGGAAAATGTATGGCAAGAAGTATGGTGCAAGAGATTGGGTCTTGAGCTAAGTGCTCAAGGGTATGCTGACGAAGAGGTTTCTTAATCGATCATGGTTATAGTGTTGTTGAAGCATACACAGCTTACCATGGTGAAGGGTCCGTTGATCTTCATCTCTTCGTGTTGTGGTTCCAGCATGGTGTTTGACCCTTGTCTTGTCCTTTTTGTTGATGGATGTCCTTGCTGAAAGTCCGCTGATGATCATTTTCCAGCACAGTCCTCTTCCCTTTTTTTTTTTTTTTTTTTTTTTTTTGCACACGATAGCATCCAACAAGAAGAAAGAGGTTAGTATCAATAACATATTTTGCATGTGAAAATTGTGTCTCATGTGCCTGGGATTTCTTAATTGTGTCTATGCACGGCCATGTAAGGTGGCCCTATATTGATGCATACTTTGGAAATGGATGACCTGAATGGTGCAAACGACTGGGTTATGCCAAAGGCATATGGTTGCTGCACGTCGAGGCTTTTGATGTTACTCGCATAGTTGATGCATTCTTTGTTTGGAGGTGTCAATTGGATCTCGAAATGATGTAATCCTCCTAATGGGAACCCATTTCCAAATAGTATTTGACCCTGTAGAGATCACCTCAGGCCAGTTCTTCTTTGGATGCTGTCCAAACTTTGGTATCCAGTGTGGTTGGCCCCTTGGTTCTGTGGATGTTGCTTGTGCTTTTGGCTTCCAAACCCATATCCTGGGTGAGTGCCTGCTTATTTTTGTAGAAGGGTTGAGTTTATCTTCTTTTGGTCTTTGTGCTCTGTTCTTAACCTTTGCTTTCCTTGGCTTCTTTGTTGAGACCTTTTGCATGGTGGGGAGCATAGGCCGTTGTGTATGTAAGAGCTTCTTGGGTACCCACATCTGTAATCGCCCGTGTTGAGCTGTAGCTAATTTTTTAGGCACCCAAATTTGTACATGATTGTGGTCGACCTTCTTTGATAGCTTCGGTACCCAAATTTGTTGGATTAGTCGTGCTTGAGCCTGTCGTAGGTGCTTGGTTCTTCTTTTTCCATGGTCGATCTGGTTGGGTGGGAATCTTTGAGGCAACGTCGATGGTTGCACTCCTTTCGTTACCCAGATCTGTGTCATGCCCAACACTTCTTTCCTCTTGAAGGCTCTTTGTCTATTTGATAGACTGGCTGTCTTGCACTGTTTTGCTTGCTTCTGAGGTTGAACTACTGTGGATGCTTTACTCTTTGAAAAACAAGAAGAAGGTTCATCTTGCCTTTGCGACTGTCCTTCCGTGATTGCGTCCGTCTGGATCATAGAGCTTTTGACATCTACAACATCTTGTTCGAGAAGATTAGCCTTAGAGGAACAAAGAGAGTGTGTGGTGTCAGTGTCAGTGGGCATGCGATTCTCCAATTCTAATGTAATGCATTGATTATATACCCAAACTTGAAGAAGTTGACTTGTTAGGTTCAAGTTGACAGCATGGTCGTAAATCCAATCTTGACCCAAGACAAGTGGTTCTGTGAGGTCCTCATCATGACACACTAGCATTTTGACTTTTATTGGAACATCTTGAAGGTAGATGGGAAGTTCCACCTCTCCTAAACAAGGGGTTTCCACGCCTCCTAAACCTATGAGATAGGCTTCTATGGGATCGATGTTCAATTGCAGGTTTTGGCAGTATGAAAGTCTAACTGCACTAGTTGCTGCTCCTGAGTCAACCAATGCTCTCACAGTCCTCACACTCTTTCCTTGTCCTACTTCTATGGTCACAAAGGGACGTCCATCAATTATTTGAGAAGTAGTGATGCCTGACTTTTGGCACATGTCCATGTGATATTTTGGAGCTTTTGTGTTGACATCTAGGCCTAGCCGCCGTAGCTTATTTCTTCTGATGCGCTCTCTAGCCTCTGCTTGTGCTTCTTCTCTAACCCTTAACTCCTCTTCTTTTCGCTTTTTAGCAGTGTTGAGTCTCATGAGCAATTCCTCTGTAAGAGGTTCTTGATATAACTTGACTCGGCATCCACTAATATAGTTTGGTAGGATATCACCTTCTAAAGTGGCCAATTGAACCGCACCGCTAGTGGAGATTCTATTAATGATCATGGGTCCATATCCTCGTTTCTCCAATTTGCGGGCATGTTGCTTTAGCATATAAACCAGCACTAGATCTCCTTCCTTCAATCCTTTATCCTTTACATGGGCATCAAAGTATGCCTTTTGCCTTTTCTTTGCAGCATAAATGCCTGCTGCTGCCCGTAGCCTCGTCTCACCTAAGCGTTCTAGATCAAAGATCCTGGAAGACAACTCATGTCCATTCCACTCATGCTCTTGTGCTACTTTCAAGGCTGGGATTAGGAAGTCCAATGGTAGCACGACATTCTATCCAAAGACCATCTGAAATGGGGTAGCATTGAGTACCGTTTTGTAGGCCACTCGGTATGCCCAAACAGCATGATGAAGTTGTTTGTCCCAATCAGAGCGTTTATTATTCACCAGTTTTGTTAATACGTTACATAGGATCTTATTCGTGCTCTCGGCCTGTCCGTTGGCTTGTGGGTGATAAGGGGCAGACTTCTTGTGTATCACCATGAATTCTTGAAGGAGATGTTCAATGACCTCATTCAAGAAGTGCGTACCTCTATCACTAACCAACTCTATTGGTAACCCATATCTAGTGAACACATTTTCGAATAAGAACTTAGCCGTCGTTTGAGCATCATTCTTTGTCGTGGCTTTTACTTCCACCCACTTTGTAAGGTAATCTGTGGCTACAATAATGTATTCTGCATGGGAGTTTCTGGCTGGAGGGTTGATGGGACCTACAAAGTCTATACCCCACTTTGAAAATGCACGTCCTCCCATCATTGGCCTTAAAGGCATCTCGTCTTTTCTTATCGGATATTGGGCACGTTGGCATGTGTCACATTTCTTCACATAAGTATGTGCATCCATATGAAGAGTGGGCCACCAAAGTCCTGAGAATAGAATGGTCTTAACTACTCTGTCAGGCCCAAAGTGTCCACCTGTAGCACCGCTGTGTGCAGTTTCTAAGACTTTCAAATAGTCTGATTCATGAACGCACAGTCTTAGGTAACCATCCTTGCCTCTTCGATATAGGTTGTCTCCTACTAAGGCATAATCTTGAGCCTCTTGCTCCATGCTCCGTTTTCTTGCAAGACTAGCTTGATTGGGTAATGTTCCCGATCTCATGAACTCAACCAATGGAGCACTCCAATCTGGGATTAATGACACATGATAAAGAGTGGCATGCTCCACTGGGGGTCTCTTCTGGCACCCTGGACAATTCTGGATCCACTCCTGTATTTCTTTGTCCATGCTAGGCCAATACACTCCTAAACGTTTTAGATTCTGCAATGTTCGTTGTTTAGGGTAGTGATTTTCTAGCTGTCCCTCATGGGCTTGTTGCAACCAACTAGTATGTTCATCGTCCTCGACACAACAAGCTAATACGCCCTCAGTATCTTGCTTGTACATACTTCCGGCCAATATTTGATACTTTTGTGATTTTACAATTTCTTCTTTGCTTGTTTTCACATTTTTATTTGCAAGCCCAAAGGTTAGGACTGGTACCAACTTATTTGCCCATTTAGGAACAACTTCTAAATTGAACAGATAAGCATCGGGCAATTCATCAGACACTCCTTGCGGTGGCTCTCCTGAAGTGATGCGAGAAAGATGGTCTGCCCTAAGATGGGTTCTACCTTTCCTGACAACAACTTCAAAGTCGTATTCCATTAGTAAGAGGAACCATCTTACTAAGCGGCCTGTATTGCAAGGTTTATTGACCAAATATAATAAAGCTTGATGATCAGTGAAAAACTTGAACTTATTGGCCAACAAATAGTGTCTAAACTTTTTCACAGCGTATACCATGCCTAAGCCTTCTCTCTCCGTTGTGGTATAATTTCGTTCAGCTGCATTTAATTGCCTACTAGCATATGCTATCGGCAAATCTAGGTTTCCTTCACGTGTGGGTTGTGCTAGCACACATCCAATTGCATGATTGGAGGCATCTACATGGACATGAAAGGGTTTGCTCCAATCCGGAGTAGTCAATATTGGTGCTGTGCACAAACGTCTTTTCAGCTCGTTGAAGGAATTCTCGCATTCCTCGTTCCACTCAAAATTTGTTAACAACCCATAAAGTGGTTTAGCTATGATGGCATACATGTGGATAAACCTACGGTAATATCCACAATGACCCATAAAGGCTTGTACCTCTTTAACATTCCTTGGTCTTGGCAACTCTGCTATCGCTCTTACCTTGTCTTCATCTGTTGAAATTCCATTCTTAGAAACAATGTGACCTAAGATCTTACCTTGTCGTACCATGAACACACACTTTTCTGGGTTCAGACAAACTCGATAATATCTACACTTGTTGAAGACTTGTCTGAGCTCAGGGATGTGGTAACTTCTTTCTTGGGAGTGAGCGCATAAATCATCCACATATACTTCTAAGATCTTTCGCAAGAACTCTTTGAAGACATGACACATGAGCCTTTGGAATGTTGCAGGTGCATTGGTGAGCCCAAATGGCATCACACAAAATGCAAAGATTCCCCACTCGATGGCAAAGGCCATTTTGTGTTGATCTTCAGGAGCAATGGCCACTTGGTTGTAACCTGAAAATCCATCAAGGAAGCTATAAACTTCCTTGCCTGCAACACGCTCCAATAAATGTTCAGTGATTGGGAGTGGATAGCTATCTCTGATCGTAGCGGCATTAACTTTTTTAAGGTTAATACACACTCGCAACTTTCCGTTCTTCTTGGGCACCACTACAATGGGGGACACCCATTCCGTATGCTCAATCTCATAGATGAATCCAGCTTCAACCAGCCTGTCAATTTCCTCCTTTATTTTGGCTGCATAATTGTCATTATATGTGTAGGGCTTTTGTTTGGTGGGCTTGGCATCAGCGGTCATCGGAATCGTATGAGAGCAAATCTTTGGATCTACTCCTTTCAAGTCTCTATAGTGCCATGCGAACACATCCCTATATTCCCTTAATAGAGCTACAAGCTCTGCTTCTTCTTTTGCACTTAGGTCATCTCCTATGTACGTACATCGTTCTTCGTTCCCTTCAATGGTCACTACAATTTTTTTGGTCTTTTCTTTATTGTCATATGCTTCTCCTATAATGGCCTCTCTCTTAGGCATCCGTACCAAAATTTTTTGGTCTTCCACTTCATATTTCTTGAAAATTTCTGGTACTTCAAACAATGATTCTTCCTCTTCTTGTTTCACTGCTTTTCTTTTCATTTTCTTTTTACTACCTTCACTTCCTTCCTTTGAATTTATTGTTTTAATACTTGTGAGGGGTTCTTCTTCTTTTTGGGTTAACACTCCTATGTCTTCTAAATAGTGTTCCTCTGAGTCAAAGTAAGTATCCATCACAATGGATTCTAGATCATCGTCATTCTCTTCTTCTTCTATGGACTCACTAGGATCACACTCTTCCAACAGGGGCTGACACATGAACACTGAAATATCGTAACCCTCCTCATCACAATGAGGTGTCCATTGTTCTTCATTGACTGCAATGTCCATGGTAGCTAAGATTTCTGCCCAACCATGAGGCTCAAATTCCTCATCTGGAAATATCATCGGTGTATAGGCTGGGTCTTTTATTGGTCTATCTCCTGGGGAAGTTCCATCTTCTCTTGCTTTTAGACGCTTTTCCTCTTCCTCTGCGACCTTGCACATCCACAAGTGAGTATCTTCATGCAGCCAGGATGGATCAGGTGAACTCCCATAATGCACAGAGATAGAATCTTCTTTTGCTTTGTGGATAGGATTCCACTGTAGGGGTGGTACATCTCGGAAGGTGTAATCCTTCAAATCGACATTGATGGTGACCCCTAAGTGCTGTAAGTACAAGGAGTTGGTCCCCCAATCCTGTACTATTTGCAATTGTCGTAGGAAGGGTCTTCCTAGGATCATCTCGTAGACATTATTTTTTTCAAAGTCACATATAGCAAATGTATGTTCAAACTCTACACCACAAGTGGTTAGAGTTATCCCTTCGAGCAATCCTAGAGGTCTTTCAAAATGACCATCTGCCATTTGAAGCTTCATTCTTGTTGGTCTTAATGTGGGTTTGCCCCATCGCTTCCACAAGGAGGTGGTCGCAATAGCAACACCAGCACCCGAATCTACAATTGCTTGGGTTGTGTGACCTTGATAGGTGATCGAAAGATAAGTGTTACCTTCTTCACCTTCGCTCATGTCTCCTATCTTGTCGAGAGGTATCTCTGGTACTTTCTGCTTAGGTCCTACTTTTGGCATATTGGATTCAAGTTCTGGAACCTGATCCTTCACATGATTCCAGAGCTCCGGTTTTGCCTTGAGCAGCTCCTCTACAGTGAGATGACATTGAACCTTAGTGTTCTTCACAACATCAGTGTTTCTTGGAATCACTGAGTCTTCATTTCTTATCAATATTGTGGGAGCTTTGATCTGGAGAGATTCAGATTCCCATGGGCCTGTGAAATGAGGCAACTCTTGTAAAGAATTAGATTCAAAATCTACTCTTTCATATTCTTGTTGCTCTGCTTGGTCTCCATAGATAGACGGAATGTCTTGGGGAAATTGATCATGAAGATCATCAATCTCAGGAATAGGAGGGGAATTACCCTTCTCCTTGGCCCATTTCTCTTCCTGTATTTCCCGCAAGAACTCTTGAGAGTACTGTTGAATTGAAGGAGGTGTTCCAGCATCCGTGGAATTAGGAACATAAGCTCCCATTGGTGGAGGGCTTCCTCTTTCAATAACTGGTTGAGCCTGTGGAGGTAAAGAAACTTGTGGTTTGTTTACCAACTGCTCTAATCTTTCTAGTAAGCCTTGGAAATGCAAATCCGGTTTGACAGAGGTTGTCTGATTGAACTTTTGACTAGTCTCAAGTATAGCTTGAGCTTGTTCTACCATTTTCATGCACATTTTCATCCGTTCAATCTCTAAATCTGCTCTAGGGTAACTCTTGTCTAGGTTTGCAACTGTTGGCCCTTCTTGAAGACGCGCCTGGTAAGCCTTGAACATCATGTCCAAGCCTTCTGGGGTTGGATCTGCAAGAACCGACCCTGGTTGTGGGTTATTTACAATGGGTGGTGGGGTGAAATGAGGTGGAGTGGCTGGAGCTTCGGTATGTGAGGGGCTTTGAGATGCAATGTCTTCTATTTTTGTTTTGGCATCTTTTAGACTTTCTTCTATTTCAGATATCTTTTTGTTCCACTTGCGATTAGCCTTCTCTCTGGTATCCTTCCATGTTCTTGGTTTCCTCTTACTAGGTTCTCCTGGCTCACTTGACTCCGATTGCTTGGATGGTTTTGCTTGTTGTGTAGCCTGTGCCCTAGTAACTGCCTGTACAGGAGCCACATTACTGCTACTTGAACTTGAATCTGCCACTAAGCCAACCACGTTGATGGGTGTAACCTTGGGTGCACTAGAGGGGTTTCTCGGACACTCTCTAGGAAGATGTTCCTGGCCACACTCAGGACAAAAGCCTTGTATCGTAATGTTTTGCCCTTGCCCCAGAGCTGGTTGGTGGGGGCATTCACGAATGAAATGGTCGCCCTGACATCTAAAGCATGATCCTCTAGGGGCTTGTGGTCTTACTTGTCTCAATTGGGGTCTAGGATTTGGATTCGTATACATGACGTTGGAGTATTCTGGCTCCCAATTTTGTTCCATAGGTGGTGTCTCATATTGACACTGAGAAATCTCACTTTGCTCAGGTGACTCTATATAATAAGCATATGGACTATCTTCATGGAAGTAGTCTGAACCATGAGCGTGAGAATCATTTCCTGAGACCATTGGGGTTAGTGGCACCAATGCTCTATTAGGGTTCTCCTCCACCATCGTATATTTAACTGGGATCACATTGGCAAGAGCTGGCGGTTGGTTTCCTAGGACTGGTTGTGGCCTATATGGTGCCTGATATTGCTGCTGGTATTGAGGTTGATATTGTTGTGGCCTATAATATGGCTGTTGGTATTGATTCTGATACCTACCCTGCTGGTAAGGTTGCTGATAATTTTGTCTAACAGCCTGCCTGTTATAGGGACAATCTTGGGTCGTATGATTTGTATATTTCCTCTCAATGGTGCAATATAGAGCATTAGGGTTTCCTTGGGGTTGAGTCGTCAACGGGCAAACATTAGCCATGTGATCTCCTCCACATGTATAACATCGCTTCACTGAGGTGACCCTTGGCATTTGTCTATTTTGAACTCCTAGCTTTTTGGCCACTTGCTCAGCTATCTCATCTATCTCAGTGGAGGCTCTAGAGGTATGACTTGTAGAACTATCAGAGTCCTTATAGAGTTTGGATAGTCCTAACTCCTCACCCAAGTTGTCTTCTATGTCAATGCATATCCGTATACACTCTTCTATGGATCTAGGCTCCTTCAAGTATACATATGACCTTAATTTTGTGCTCAATAGGCCATCTAAAAACAGTGCCACCTGTTTAGCTGATGTGGGTAATTCTGGTACAGGGCATCTTTCCAAGTACTGCCTAAACCTTCTTCCTGCAAGTCGTACTGTTTCTTGGGGTGTCTGCTTGAAGCTGTGGATCAAGGATGATGTGTTATGCCTGATACCGCTTTTGGAAAATTCCACAATGAATTCTTCTAGCAGCTGACCTATCTCTCTATAGTTGCGACTGTTTAGAGGTTGAAACCAAGCTAAGGCAGTACCCTTAAGAGTCAAACCAAATGCCTCGAACTGGGTGAATAAGTCTTCAACCTGTTCGGCTCTTAGCACTTGTTTGAACTCCGCCACATGATCATAAGGATCTCCAAATCCATCAAAGTAGTTCTTCATTGTCTTAACCACTTGAGAGGGTCTAAGGGTTCTTGAGTGCTCTCGTGGTCTAGGCAATGGGAAATCATGATCATCTCTTTGATGCCTATAAACTCTATGTCTCTCCCTATCAGGTCTTTCCGTTCCATATCCTGATCTGTCTCTGCCCATTGTGTCCGCAAAGCTTACTTCCGCTCTCTCTCTAGTTCTTTCCCTCTGGGTTTCATGAGCCTTGGATGATCCGGCTCCCTGGAGGCCCTGGGAAACATTAGATCTTGGTGGAGGGAAAATTGATTCACCTTGCCAGGTGTAAGCATGTCTGTCATGATCTGATACCAAGAATAATTTTTGAGATGTGTGATCTAGATAGACAACTTTCCCTGGTGTCTCTGGATCCTTGAATTCATAGATGGTGGCTACTGGGCTGGGTTCATCTGGCCTAGATCTCCAAAAGGCTTCCTCCGTTTCTCTATTCACGAATAGTTCTATGCTTTTATTATCTTGAGGAATCCATTCTGGAGTGAGCACTCTGGTTAAGACTGACTTACCTCTAGGGGTATTAGGTTCTCCTCCTAGGTTCCCTTTCTCTATGTCTCCTATCTCATTCTCAGGAATGATATTTCCAAACTCATTTGTCCTATCTGGTAAGTTGGTAACCACATACATTGTTCCTTCCTTATCAATGTAAGCACCCTCTTCAAACTTGACCACTGAGTGTTCAAGTCCAAAGGGTTGGTCAGGATTTTTGAGTTGAACCACTGATCGCCTTAGACCATCCTCATAGATGCGAGCACCTAATTGGTTGGTCCTGATATACTCCAATTGGGTCTTATAGGGACCTTTTGGTGTCTGTAAACAGGCAGGGCCTGAGCTACGTGTGGGTCTTTCCATGCTAAAAGACATTTCCGAGTCACTGGTTTCTGAACTTCGTGTGTAAGGATAACTACTAAGCTGTTGAGCCCAAGACTTGGCAGGGTGATTGACACTAGCTTCAGAAGATCTGAGGCTTTGTCTGTCTCGGCCCAAGTGTCTGCCTGATCTAAGGTTCATATGCCTGATTTATCTACCCCCTTGGACCTAAGCACACTCTCGTTGCAGGTTAATTTGCACCAATCACTTTGTTCTTTTGAGTTGAATATTATGTTTATGGTCTTGTCTGAAATCGCGTCGTCAGGAGTACTTAAGTGAATTTCCACACTTGATGAGTGATCGACTCCAGTTTACCTTTTGTCCCTTAGAGTTTTCGCACTTAAGACCTACTTAATTCTTGCACTTGGTTGATTAATACTCTTGGACTTGATTCGTGCCTAACGTTGCCCTAATTAATTACCACACCTAAGTCGTACTTAGCCTAGGCTAGGAATTGACAAAGGAGGGTTGAGAGATCTTCCAACCTCAATTAGCTGGTTGACCAAACTGCTACACAAGCCCAGGAAGCCTTCTCCCAAGCTTGGTACTCACCCTTGCTAGCTTGCTTTGGATTGCCTTGAGTGCACACAATGTTCCTGCAAAAGCTCACCAGTCAATATAGCTCTATTACCACAAGTATTTGAAAGACACACATCAATATTTTCAGCCCCCCCTGGAGTAACTCACTGTACCCCCTCAATCTTAGGACCACCTAGTCTCACCTAAAGGCCAACTTGAAAATACATGTTCTAAAACTCCACGTATGATTCTACAAAAAACCAGTCAAGGTCCACGTAGGATTTTCAACAAGCTTTCCAATGAGACCAAAATCTCATTAATTGGAGTTCGTATGGTGAAGTTATGACCATTCAGGCACTTAGGGGTCCAAACAGGCTCTCAGGGTTCAGGAAATTCCTCCCTGGTTTCTAGGTCTTTTGCCCACTCCTAAGGCTCTTATATCCTCCCAATGTGTCCAAGATTAAGCCCAAGGATACCTTAATTCAGTCAATTAAATTACTCTAAATTTTCATGCGTTAAGCCCATGTATCGCGATAGGTCGGGTCGAAGTGTCGTGATAGCTCGTGAAGTGTCGCGATAGGTCGTGAGGTGTCGTGATAGGTCGTGAGGTGTCGCGATAGGTCGTGAGGTGTCGCGATAGGTCGTGAGGTGTCGCGATAGGTCGTGAGGTGTCGCGATAGGTCGTGAGGCGTCGCGATAGGTCGTGAGGTGTCGTGATAGGTCGTGAGGTGTCGCGATAGCTCGTGAGTGTCGCGATAGCTCGTGAGGTGTCACGATAGGTCGTGAGGTGTCGCGATAGGTCGTGAGGTGTCGCGATAGGTCGTGAGGTGTCGCGATAGGTCGTGAGGTGTCGCGATAGGTCGTGAGTGTCGCGATAGGTCGTGAGTGTCGCGATACCTCGAGGTGTCGCGATAGCTCGGGATATGGTGAATTTTTCAGTTCTGTCTAAAGATCCTAGGAGCTCTCAGCCTGCGCAGTGTCGTGGTGCACTCAGAAACGCGATTAGTCGAAGTTTTCGGAGTGTCGCGATAGCTCGAGCTCGACGCCTCGGGGACTGTGCAGAAGAATTCTGTACCTGCTGAACTTGCTGGAGATGGTGATGGTGATGAAGATGAAGAAGAAGGAAAATTCAAAAACTGAACTGAAAATGATGATTTTTTTACCTTCCAACGTCGCTACTCTACGTCTTACCGTCACACGCTCGTCCTCCAAGCTCTCTCCCCGGCAACGGCGCCAAATTTGGTGTCACTCTAACACAATGGTGAGTACCAACGTGAGGAGATACACCTCATAAATGTCAATCCGTGGAGACGTGAGGACCGGTATGAAGACCGTGAGCAAGTGATGGCACAAGTGCGTGAGTGAAAGCACACAAGCATGCACACACATACACACACACGCGCACAACGTAAGAGCAAAGAGTGGAACAATGGAAAGCTTCGATTATACAAGAGCTCTCTTACAAAACTGAAATCTACAATAAGCCAACCTCAAAAATGAGCTCTCCAGCCCTTTTTATAGTTTTTGAGTGGTTTTGGCCCTGTCCAGACCTAGTGTCCGGCCTAGTTAAAAAATAGGTTCCAGGGCTTATTTGGGGGCTCAAACGGAGTCTAAAAATTATGAAAATTGGTAGGATGGTAGTTCTAATACTCCTCAAGCTCGAGGACTCCTCGGCTTGAACAAAATGGAGTTACAAAAATGGGAAATGGTTTTTAGTGATCAAAATCACTATTTTTGTAGGGATTTCTTCTGAAAATTTGACAGGTGCTTCTTAGAGCTCCCTACTTGCTCCTTCTTCTTGTGTGTCCACTTCCTTGATGCGCTTCCATGCTTTGTCCTTGACCTTGAGCTTCAACAATAAGGTACACAACAAGCCTTTGATTCCATGCCCTTGGTGCTTGCTTGATTCCATACAAAACGTTCTTGATTTTGCATACATAATTAGGGTTTCTAGGGTCATCATATCCCATAGATTGTTGCATGTAAACATTCTCTTCAAGATCACCATTTGGAAAAGCATTCTTACTGTCTAATTGGAACACTTTTGACCTTTTTAGAAGCTGCAATGACCTAACTATACTCATTTTTTCAACAGGACTGAATGTCTCTCCATAACCCGTCTCATGTGTTTAGGTAAAACCCTTAGCTACAAGTCTAGCTTTATACCTAGCTATGGATCCATCATAGTTCCTTTTGATCTTTTAGACCGACCTATTTGTGAACACTTTCATGTCATCTTGCCTAGGTACAAGCTCCCTGTTGAGCCCATAAAAGTCATATTGGTCAAAGTCAACAATAGTCAAAGTCAACTACATTCAAAGTCAAAGGGTCAAAGTAAAATTGGTCAAAGTCAACAAGGTCAAGGTCAAACTCAACGAGGGCAAAGTCAAAGTGTCGAAGTGCAGGTGTCAAAGTGTGCAAGTAGTGCACAAGTAATTGTCCACAAAGGGTGAATTGGAGAAAGTGGTTGCAGGTTGTAGAGGTATTTCTCTAATTTCCCTAAGCTTCAAAGTGTTTTTAAAGTGTTTTGAAGGTTTAGGTGAACCCTTTCTTAGGTGCAGAAGTGAAGACTTAAAAGGAAAATGTGAAGGTATGTGAAGCGGCAGCATACACAGAAGTGAAAGTATGGCCCCCCTATTAAAATTTTTGTTTTAGTCTAAAGTCACTACAGGAAAAAACAGGGATTCGTTGGTTGCCCACTTGTGAAGACAATCTTGGGAAATCAAAGTGAGAACCAAGATACTCTTGCAGTTAGGAGCATACGTGAATCGACACTCAAATCAAGTCAAGGACTATTCTTGGACTATTCTAAGTGTAAGCAAGGTGAGCATAGTCTCAGTTAGGCAAGAGAAAGAAGTGCAAGAGACACACAGTGTGTGACACAGAGAAGTGAAGTGCAAGGTGTGCATGAAGAGTGACTAAGAAGTGTGCAGAGAAGTGCTAAGCTAGCCCCCCAAGGATCCCAAGGTCTCATTGCAGTGTACGCGTGCCGACAGAAGGTGTCCATCCCTCCCCCTTATTGGAAGCTTGGTGCAAGGTGTGCACAAGTGCAGGCTTGGAGAAGGTGGAGGTCTGGTGCAGAGGAGGCCGGCAACAACAAGACCTTGGGTATTTGGTATTTTGTAATTGAGCACTCTGTGGGATTTTGCATAGAAGCATTGGATTGTATTGTGCATCTCCATTGTATTTGTCTTATTATAATCAATCGACAGAGGCTTCCAGTGTGTATCTTTCTTCTTGTCTTTCCCTTTTCTCCTACAGACACTCAAATCCCTTCTTGTCCAAGAATCCCCCAACAAAATTTGGCACGCACGATGGGACTTTAAGGAGATTTGAGCATAGGAGAAGACATCTTGCAGTGTGGAGAAGCACGATTCAAGTGCCGACAGTACTACTTCATTGGGCTAAAAGGTATATATTCTTATCAATTGTCTCATACTAAGAGGACTATGAACAACTCATGACCGCAACTCGGTCCCAAACATTGAGGGTCACCTGCAAGCAAACAAGAAGAAAAGCTGTTACAAGATCATCTAGTCCACATTCATCAACTTCATCAGTAAGGAGCATGGCTAGTCAGGTAGACTTGGAAAACCTACTATCAAGATTAAATATAAAATTCCCTTCTTTCAAAGCCTAGCTCAAGAGGATCCGGACGAGCATATTAGAAGGTTTTTAGCACTATGCAAAACTAGAGGCTTAATGGGAAGAGAGGATGCCTTTTTGATACTCTTCCCTGCCACATTAGAAGGATTAGCAGATAAATGGTTCAACCAATTTTCTGAGAACCATTTTACAACTTGGGACTTAATGAAAGATGCATTCAAAATCAATTTCAGCATGGAAATACTACAGAGATCATTATAGAGGAATTAGAAAATTTGAGATTGGGTCCAGGTGAAAAGTTCCCAGAGTTTGTGACTAGGGCCAAGGCACTAATGGCTAAATTACTAGATCCACCACATGATTTTTTTGTTAAGAAATGGTTAGCTAAGCCACTTCCACTGACCACCCAATGTAAAATCAAGGAATTAGTGTTGCCTACAGCCTTCATAGAGGAATTTATCAACACAGCTACACGACTAGAGCAGATAAGGCAACAATATGGAGCAACTTCTTCTCAACTACCATATTCTACAGAAATGGAGGATCCAGTAATCCAACTAATGCAGGAGCTGGAGGGATTAAAAAGGAATAAGCCCCACAAAGAGGAGGAGAATGCTGTTACTCAGTTGAGGAGGGAGATTGATGCATTAAAGCTCCAAAAGGAGGAGGAGGCCCAAGCAGAGGAATTGGCTCAGCTGCGATAGGAGCTGCAGAAACTCAAAGGGGGTGGCATCAAGAATGGACTTTGGTGTGCCATGTGCAGCAAGCAAGGTCATATAGTAAGTGAATGTCCTGTGTTAAGTGTGACTTGCCAACTATGCAGGAAAGCTGGTCATGAGGCCTAGGAATGCCAATCAAGAGGAATGCCTGCAACAACATATTGGACACAAGGAGGACCCCTACCACCAGCAAATGTGATGGCGGTTGCACCCAATCAAGGTAAAAATTATGACCCTAGACAGAGGAATAACTTTGGAAATGGGACTAGGAGGCCAACTATTTGTTTCAGATGTGGAGAATGTGGGCACTATCAAAGTAGGTGCACTCTCCCAGAAAATGCCCATCCTTGCAGGAATTTCCCAGAGGCTAGAGACCACTATACTAATTGTTGTCCTAAGAACCAAGCATCTTCATCTGGGCCCCACATTCAAATGATTTCTGTGTGCAAAGAAGAAATGGTAGATCAAGTCAATGTGCCATCACCATCTACCAGGGTGGTGCAATTAGAAGAAATTGAATCTTTTACAATACAGACAAGAAGCAAGGGAAGGCTCAAGTGGACATAGGTCAAGAATCAATGATTAATGGATTGAAAAAAGACAAAGTTGCATCTGAAGACAAAGCCACCACATGTGCAGATACAAGGCAAAAAGAAAATTTCATAGGTACCAGTGATGCTATTGGACACACATTCAACAGGGCTCATGAGGAGTTTGATAAGTCAAATGGAGCCCATGCTCTTAAGGAATCAAAAGCTTCCAGACTACTCAAGTCCATGAAAAAGGAGGTCAGTATTTTTGAATTAATAAAGATGGATGGGAAATTCAGGTCAAAACTCTTGTAGATAATTGATGAAATGTCCACAACAAGTTTAGTGGCAAAGGCTGTTGTTATGCCTAAAGATAAAAGTGTAGGGGAAGCACCCCTCACAGATTACAAGAGCCCTCGGCTAACAGTCTCTATCAAAGGTCATGAGTTTCAAGGAGTTATTGTGGATGGTGGTTCTGGCATTAACGTGATGCCTGAATATACCATGAAAAATATTGGACTATACCATTCAAGACCTGCCAACTTCACTGTAACAATGGCAGACCAAAGCATAGTAAGGCCTATGGGAGTGGTCCCTGGAGTCCTAGTCAAGATACAAGGTACCATCTTTAACTTGGACTTTGTTGTTTTAAGGCTGCCACATGTAGAAGGAAGTTTCCCCCTGTGAATTGGGAGACCTTGGTTAAGGCATGCTAATGTGCTGCATGACTGGGGCAAGGACACAATGTGGGTAAAGCAAGAGGGAAAAGAGTTGCAGCAGATAATTTAGAAGAAGGTCCAGACAACCAAAGACATACCAGCATGATGCAGACAATTGGTATTTGTATGGAAGAAGAATTGTTGGACAACCTAGAAACACATCTATTTGAAGAAGCAAATTTATATGAAGAGGAAAACATGTTGGCCTGGCTCCATGCAGAAGACCCATCCTCTTGCTATGGAATTTTTCCAAACTCAAGTAGAGAGGAAACATATGAAGAAAAAGAGGACATCATTTAGGTTACTGATTTGAGTGAAACAGTCTCAGTCAAAGGCCATAGCAATGATGAAGTTACTTCGAATCATATGTCAATGGCCATTTTTTTTTTGGATACTGGTATGGATATCATCTGTTATGTCAATTTTAATGATAGCAAGTGCAGGGCTTTACAAGAATGTGGAAGGAGTACCTGCAAATCTTCGAAAACAGAGGGTTCCATTGGATAAAGAAGTTGGAATAGTAAAAATGGAATTTTGCAGATTAAGTCATAAAGTTGCTGAAACAAAGATAATAAAGATGCAGTATGGAGGAGATAATATTCTAATGAAGGATTTAGGGTACCCCTATCAGATGACCAGTGTGCCCAATGAGAAGACAAAACCAATGAAGTGCAGTACAACTGGAGATTATGGAGGAGTTTCTCTGAGTCAACATATCAAGGCTCAAGGCCTATCATCAACAAAAGTGAAGATTTATGGATCACCTAGAACCTGCAAAATTTGTCCAGGTTGTACATAGTCTTTTCTCGTCATTTTTGCTTAAGTTTTAGTAATTTTTATCAATTTTCATGCTTATTATTTGCATTTTTAGCAAATTTAGCAACTCTTTCTTAGGTCTTGGCATAAGTATAATTTTGGAAATTTTTTGGGAATTTTTCAAGCATTTTTTGAATTTTTTTGGTATTTTTCATCCTTTTTCATGTGTCATTTTCTTGCCAAATTGGAGGAATAAAGGAAGCTCTCAGTGGTTTTGAGTGAAAAAATGGGTCTAAACCTGTAGGGAAGTTTTTCAAAAATTTTTGAGAATTTTTTGGTTTTTTTTTGCAATTGTTTTGTATTTTTTCCAAATTTGTTGATATTTTCACCTAAAAAAAAAAAACGCCCCCCCACGGATTTTCTTAAAAAAAAAACGCCTCCCACGGATTCTCTCTCTCTCTCTCTCTCTCTCTCTCTCTCTCTTTCTCTCTCTCTCTCTCTATCTCTCTCTCCCCCTGCCCCCCATATATATTTTTTTTAGCTTTTGTATTTTGTTTTTTTAATTTATTTATTTTAAATTTTCTATTTCTTTATTTTATTTTCATTTTTTATTTTATTTTATTAACCTTTCAGGTTGCCCATATATGCACGTTCAAAAAAAAAGAGAGAGAATTTCTTTTTATTATATATATATATATATATATAATTTTCTTGGTTCAACACTTTTGGCTCTGGATCGTGCCTTGAATGGCAATTTTTTTCAAACTTGGGGTCATTTTCATGTATTTTGGCACCTCTAGATTCATTTTTTGCATTAATTTTTCCAAAAGCCCACCTTTTCTCTGACTTTTGGTCAAAACCCACATGTTTTGAGCACATTTATCACATGTTTTTATTTCACCACATGGTCCACATGGTCTATTCTCACTTTGTTTTACCTTATGTTTCACAATTTTCCATATGCACCCTCTGTAACTTTCCTGTTTGATTATTTTGGCCCTCTCCAGACCCCATAATCCTACTCCCTCACCCTCCCTTTAGCCTTCTGCCCAGCTCCATCCGTACCCCTCCCTGCCCTATCCATCTCAGCGCCTCATCCCTCCCTTCCCACTCCTTTCTACCCTCCCATTGCCCTCCTTTGCTTTTACATGCAAAATATTCCACTTTTGGGTTCTTCTCTGGTGCTTGTTCTCTCCTGCTTTTGGTGGACTTGGTAGTTGCTCAGGTGTCCTCTTTGAAGATTTTGCAGCACACGAATCATGGTGTTATATCTGCTCAGAGTTTTGGCTGTAGCTCTCCGGGACGGAGAGCACATTAGGTGGTGGGCAACTGTTGAGCCCATAAAGGTCATATTAGTCAAAGTCAATAGTAGTCAAAGTCAATCATAGTCAAAGTCAAAGGATCAAATTCAAATTGGTCAAAGTCAACAAGGTCAAGGTCAAAGTCAACAAGGGCAAAGTCAAAGTGTCGAAGTGCAGGTGTCAAAGTGCACAAGTAATTTTCCACTAAGGGTGAATTGGAGAAAGTGGTTGCAGGTTGCAGAGGTATTTCTCTAATTTCTCGAAGGTTCAAAGTGTTTTTAAAGTGTTTTGGAAGGTTTAGGTGAACCCTCTCTTAGGTGCACAAGTGAAGACTTAAAAGGAAAATGTGAAGGTATATGAAGCGACAGCGTACGCAAAAGTGAAAGTATGGCCCCCCAATTAAAATTTTTGTTTTAGTCTAAAGTCACTATAGGACAAAACAGGGATTCGTTGGCTGCCCACTTGTGAAGAAAATCTTGGGACATCAAAGTGAGCACCAAGATACTATTGCAATTAGGAGCGTACGTGAATCGACACTCAAATCAAGGCAATGATTATTCTTGGACTGTTCTAAGTGTAAGCAAGGTGAGCATAGTATAAGTTAGGCAAGAGAGAGAAGTGCAAGAGACACACAGTGTGCGACGCAGAGAAGTGAAGTGCAAGGTGTGCATGAAGAGTGACTAAGAAGTGTGCAGAGAAGTGCTAAGCTAGTCCCCCAAGGATCCCAAGGTCTCATTGCAGTGTGCGCATGCCGACCGGAAGGTGTCCATCCCTCCCCCTTATTGGAAGCTTGGTGCAAGGTGTGCATAAGTGTAGACTTGGAGAAGGTGGAGGTCTCGTGCAGAGGAGGCCGGCAGCAACAAGACCTTGGGTATTTGGTATTTTGTAATTTAGCACTCTATGGGATTTTGCACAAAAGCATTGGATTGTATTGTGCATCACCATTGTATTTGTCTTATTATAATCAATCTACAGAGGCTTCCAGTGTGTATCTTTCTTCTTGTCTTTCCCTTTTCTCCTACAAACACTCAAATCCCTTCTTGTCCAAGAATCCCCCAACACGCCCATGTCTAGTTTTCATGAAGAACATCAATCTCTTCTCTCATAGCATTTATCCATACCTTGTCTTGGCAAGCTTCTTCATATGTGCATGGTTCCTTGTCCTTCATAACCGAAGCTATCATATGTTAGCCTTTGAATAGAGTGTTTAACCATCTCTGACCTCCTCTCATTACCTCTGGTAGAATACTTCTTCAAGTCTCTCTTTTGTTTCACATTAGAAGTCACTAACTCTTCAAAATCATTTTCATCTTCACTAGAACAGAGGTCCCTTCAAAAATTACCCTTATCAAATTGGTTGTGGCTGCATGCTAAGCTTGGTTCACCTTCCTTCTCATTTTATTTGAATGATGATGGAATCCTTGATGGACTAAAAGTGGAGGGGCCACTCAAACTTGTTCTAACTTGAGTTTGCTCTTCATAGATTTTTTCTTTCTTCCTCAATATCTTCAGCTTGCACTACAAGGAATACGGGGGAATCACGACGGTTAACGTGACACATTTTTGTCGCTACATGATCGTGCATTTTGTCAGACCGGGCATCGAGTGCAACCGTTATCTAAATGACATTAGTCTTGAGGTTATGACGTACTTTTTGTTGGTGCAAAAGCCAAGCCTTCACACTTGGCTAGGCATTGACGAAGCTATATGCAAACACATGAAGAACCACATGACCCATTGCTTGTAAAGTTAGATCATTTACTCCCTGTAAAAGATAAATCCTAGAAAGAATATTGTAATCCCATCTTCTTTGTGGAGTTTGGAGAACTAAAATCTACGAATCTCACTTAGAAGAATCATTCCTAACTTAGAGGAACACTTTTAGGTGGAGTTCTATTTGAATTTCAAAATTCAAACTTGAAGAAAAGTCACTATATAAGGTAGTTGAAAACTCGTGGCTTGTAGACCCCCATTACTGAGCATATTGTAGATTATTTGGTGAAGTTGAGAGGCTTACACTATGGCCTACTCCTATCACTATCATTGAGCATCACACTCATGCCAATGATCATGTATAACATTGTTACATAATACATTATATCATTGATCATTGATCATGTTCATCTCCTTCTCTGTTATGTCTACTTAAAATAGTGTACTTGTGATGACCATATCTCAGTGAGCTGTTATCCATTTTCCACACTCTATAGCTTCTTGGAACAAGTGCAACATTTTATTGAAGCTGACAAATTTTGAAGGCATTTGATTCAGCCATTTGGGAGAAAATTGTCTCGAAGTCATTCTGTGCACATCTCCTAAAAAGTCTGGGGTAAGGATTCAGTTGCTAAATTGATTGCTCTGTGTATAATCAATCATTTTAAGTCTTCTCAATTGGGGTCATTAGCTCTCTAAGCTACTTAGATACCCTCAGAAGGAATTTTTTTAATTTCTACTGTACTATGAATACTGAGCAAAACATTCAGTAGGTATCAAGACCAAAATAGCAAGTTTTTTATCACAAGCTAGTTGCTAAGTTATTTGTTTTAATCTAATTGTGTGATGCATCATCTCCAAAGTACACAGGCACTTTATTTGTGTCATTTGCAAGCTAAGAGGGCCTAAAACACTAATCTGAAGTAAAATAGGGAAGGCACTAAGCAGGGCTTGGCAGCACCAACTCATTTCTTGAAGTGTCCATCCATCTATCCCAACAATGGTATCAGAGCAATTGAGGTAAAATGGGAGATGGTTTCCCTTCTTTTATTGATAAATTGGATAGGAAAAACTATCAAGCATGGTCCTTGAGGATGAAGACATACTTACAAGGAAGGAGTCTCTATGGATACATATCAAGAGATGAGGAGATGCCCATTTTTAGAAGCAAAGGACAACCTACAAGAGACGAGCTTGAAAGACTCAACTCATGTGGATTGAGTTTACCACTCAAAGGAAGCAACCCAAGCAAAGTGTTTTCGAATATGTGACCAAAGTCAAGGATGTGGCTGACCAATTGCCAAGCATAGGAGAGGAGATTGAAGAGGAGAAAATCTTGAGACAAGTAATCAATGGCATCAAGGCAGATGACAAATGGGAAGCCTTCACAACTGCTATGGACTTATACATGGACGTGCAGATTCCAGATCTTACTACACTCATGGGGCAACTCTTTACCCATGAGGCCAAGATCAACAAAAATGGAGATTCATCAAGAGGTATCAAATCTTCTGCCCTATACACAGATAAATGAAAGTCAAAAGAGAAAGGGAAAAGCAAAAAGGTTGAAGATGAAGGTACTACTTCTCAAGCTAACTATGCAGGAAGAGGTAGGAACTCAAGAGGTAGGGGCATAGGAGGTAAGCAAGATAGGGGGAGACCCTTCAATTCTTCCCCATGCAATATATGTGGATTATCTAATCACACTACAGATGAGTGCTATAGGAACTACAAGAATCAGAGAGGAAGAGGATATCAAAGAGGTGGCTACACACAATCAAGAGGAAGGTTCAACCACAATCAAAGCTACAACAACAAGTATAACAACAACTACAACAACAACTATCAAGGAGGATACAAATCAAGAAAGGACTACAACAATTATACAAAGGATCAAGAAGATTCCCGTTTGATTATGAACATGACTTCAAAGCAAGGTATGGGTGATGAACACCTCTTCTATATTGACTCAGATTGTTGAAACCATGTGGCAGGCAATGTAGCTCTTCTCTCCGACCTTGAGAAACCCAAGGGAAAGCACCAAATACAAACAGGTGATGACACCAAGCATTCTGTGTTCAAGGTAGGAAATGTTAAAACCTCTGATGGGAATAGAAATCTATTGACTAGGGTTCTTTATGTACCTACAATCACCAAGAACTTGATAAGTGTTGGACAGATTGTTGGATAATTTCCAAGGGAGAAAAGACAGGTAGATTATTTACATTTGAACTTGAAGATACAAGGAATACTGCACTTTATAATTACAAGGATCAAACATTATCACAGCTTGAGATTCGGCATAGAAGAGTAGGGCATATTGGTAAGAGAACTTTAAAGCAAATATGTAGAGATCAATGTGTGCTTGGGATACCTAATGTATCCAAGCAAGACATGATCTATAAATGTGGTGCATGTCAGTTTGGTAAATCACACAGGTTACCCTTCTCAAAGAAAGGCTACATGCATAAAAATTACTTAGAACTTGTCCACACAGATGTGTGGGGACCGAATAAGGACTCTTCTAATTCAGGCTCAAGGTACAATGTGCCTTTCATTGATGATTTAAGTAGGTGGACTATCTTATATTTTATGAAGCACAAAGATGAAGTGTTTAGTTGCTTTAAGAAGTATCTTGCACTTGTGGAAAACCAAACAAGAAGAATCCTAAAAAGATTAAGGTTAGATGGACGAGGTGAGTACTTCTCAAATGAATTTGATGCATTCTTGCAGGACATAGGTATCAAAAGGGAAATTACAACAAGGTATACCCCTGAGCAAAATGGGGTGGTAGAGAGGAGAAATAGGTTGATTGTTGAAACAACTAGGTCAATTCTAGATGAGAAAAGGTTACCTAATTATTTGTGGGCAGAAAGTGTATCTACTGCCACTTATCTTATTGACAGGTTGCCATCCAAATCACTTGACGGGATGAACCCATATGAAGCATGGCATGGTAGGAGGCCATCACTTGATCATTGCAGGATCTTTGGATGTGTTGCCTATGTGCATGTTCCATCTCAAATCAGAGGTAAGCTAGATCCTAAGGCAGAGAAGTGCATCTTCATAGGATATGATTTAAATTAGAAAGGATACAGGTTTTATAATCCATCCAACAAAGGATTTATGGTCAGTAGAGATGTTGTGTTTGATGAGAATGACTCTTGGTTTGAAAGTGATTCCAGGAAGGTTAAGTTGGCATATGAATTGGAAGAGGAGCTTCCAAGCCTCACCAAGGAGGAGCCAAGCCAAATTGAAGACATCAAATCAGATGGTGAGGACATCATCAACCTAGAAGAATTCAAAGCATGGAAATCAAAGGGCAAGGCCAAGATGAAGAGGTTGGAAGACTTACCTGAATCATCCAACCAAGCTCTAAGGAGATCACAAAGGGAGAGCAAGAAGCCAATCAGATATGGGTATGATACTTCTTTAGTTACTAAGCATTCCATTTATCTTGCTAAGGATTCATCACTTGAAGAGCCTTCATCATATGAAGAAGCAAAGACCAAGGCAGAATGGAAGGAAGTTATGGATAAATAAATAGAAGCACTCAAGGAGAATGATACTTGGGAGATAGTGCCAAAGAAGGAATTAATAAAGGTAATTGGTTCTATATGGATTTACAAAATCAAGAGAAATTTAGATGGATCCATAAACAGGTATAAAGCTAGACTTGTGGCTAAGGGTTTTGCACAAACCCATGGAGTTGATTATGAAGAGACTTTCTCACCTGTGGCCAAAATGCCAACCATCAGGGTATTGGTAAGTGTGGTTGCATCAAGGAATTGAAATATATACCAATTGGATGTAAACAATGATTTTCTTAATGGTTGGATTTCAGAGGAGGTTTACATGGCTCAACCTCCTAGTTATGAAGACCCAACCAAGGTAAATTATGTGTGCAAACTGAACAAAGATCTTTATGGATTGAAGAAGGCACCTAGGACATGGAATCATAAATTAACTACCTATCTTCAAGATCAAGGATTCATCATGAGCAAAGTAGATACTTCTTTGTTTGTCAAGAGAAGTAATTCAGAGGTGATATACCTATGTGTGTATGTTGATGATATCATGCTTTCAAATAGTGATGCCAATGACTTCAAGCAGATCAAGAACCAAATGATGCAAGAGTTCAAAATTAGTGATCTAGGGTCACTAAAGTATTTTCTTGGACTTGAATTAGTCTATACAAATTCTGGAATTTATATTACACAAAGAAAGTACGTGCAAGACATGTTGAAGAATTCCACTTGGAGAATGCCAAGATAGCCAACACCCCTATGGAGGTAAACCAAAAATTGAGTGCTCATGAGGGTGATGTGCTTGAAGATATTACAGGATATCAAAGCATAGTTGGAAGTCTAAACTATGCAACTTTGACAAGGATTGATATAGCATATGGAGTAAGTGTTTTAATTCAATTCATGCATAAACCTAGAGCACCTCACTTGGAAGCTGCCAAAAGGATTTGAAGTATCTTAAGGGTACTCAAAATCAAGGTTTATACTTTCCATATACATCAGATTTGGACATCAAACTTTATTCAGATGCAGATTGGGAAGGTTGTAAGGATGACAAGAGGAGTACTTTTGGTTATCTGTCCTTTACAGGTGATAAGCCCATCTCATGGTCTTCCAAGAAACAACCTACTATTGCTTTATCCTCAACAGAGGCAAAATACAGGGGATTAGCCAATGCTACACAAGAAGCCATATGGATCAGATTTCTATATTCAGATTTCATACTACATTCTAACTCATCAATGATCTTTGGTGACAATACTAGTTCTTTACATCTTGCAACAAATCCTATCTATCATGCAAGGACCAAACATATAGAAGTTCACTATCATTATGTGAGGGAGAAGCTATTGAGCAAGGAGATTCAACTTGCATATGTATCCACTAATATGCAATGTGCAGACGTATTGACCAAAGCACTTGATGATACTAAACTTTGCAGGTTTGAAAGTATGATTGGATTGCAAGACATTCAAGAGGATTAATGGAGAAGACCAAGCCAAGATTTTTGGCTTGAGGGGGAGCTGTTGGTGCAAATGCCAAGCCTTTACACTTGGCTAGGCATTGAAGAAGCTATATGCAAACACATGAAGAACCACATGACCCATTGCTTGTAAAGTTAGATCATTTACTTCCTGTAAAAGATAAATCCTAGAGAGAATATTGTAATCCCATCTTCTTCATGTAGTTTGGAGAAATAAAAGCTACGAATTGCACTTAGAAGAATCATTCTTGACTTAGAGGAACACTTTTAGGTGGAGCTCTATTTGAATTTCAAAATTCAAACTTGAAGAAAAGTCACTATATAAGGTAGTTGAAAACTCATGGCTTGTAGCCCCTCATTACTGAGCATATTGTAGATCATTTGGTGAAGTTGAGAGGCTTATACTATAGCCTACTCTATCACTATCATTGAGCAGCACACTCATGCAAATGATCATGTATAACATTGGTACATAATACATTATATCATTGATCATGTTCATCTCCTTCTTTGCTATGTCTACTCAAAACAATGTACTTGTGATGACCATAACTAAGTGAACTGTTATCCATTTTCCATTGTCTATAGCTTGTTGGAACAAGATTAAAGTCTACTTTAACCTGAAAAAATTTGAAGGCATTTGATTCAGCAATTTGGGAGAAAATTGTCTCGAAGTGGTCACTGGTCATTCTCTACACATCTCCTAAAAAGTGCGGGGTAAGGATTCAGTTGTTAAATTGATTGCTTTGTGCATAGTCAATCATTTTAAGTGATTTCACTTCGGATCATTAGCTCTCTAAGCTACTTAGATACCCTCAAAAGGAATTTTTCTAATTTCTATTTTACTATGAGTACTGAGCAAAACATCCAATAGGTATCGAGACCAAAATAGCAAGTTTTTTATCACAAGCTAGTTGCAAAGTTTTCTGTTTTAATCTAATTGTGTGAAGCATCATCTCCAAAGTACATAGGCACTTTATTTTTGTCATTTGCAAGCTAAGAGGGACTACAACACTTCTCTGAAGTAAAATAGGGCAGGTACTAAGCAAGGTTTGGTAGTACCAACTCATTTCTTGAGGTGTACATCCATCTTTCCCAACACTTTTCGACAATCGTAACGAAGTTCACGAGAGAATCAATATGTTAGCATTGCTTATGCAAATCAGAAGGAAGCATTGCATATGTGACACTTGTTAGGCCGTCGGATTGGAATATGTAATTTTATTTTTCATAAGTCGCACACACCGAAAAGGCGTAGCGAATAGATGTAACTCTTTATTCATTAATGAAAAGGCAATCACGGTGCTCTTCGGTGAGAGACAGGAATCTCTAGATTGTCTGTCTGGGCGACCGTGCTGGAGTGTTGTGTTGCAAAATTGCAGAGATACTGAGTATTGTATTCTGTTTGCTGAATTGCAGTAATCAATCATTAACACAATAATGCTACGATAACATTAATAAGTCTGTGCCAATTCGTAGTTGTTAATTTGTGTGATAAGTGTAATGCATCGTGATAATCTTCGATTTGAAAGACAGTTAACTACTTAGTTGAATATTAAATTGGGAAAATTAAACAAAGGGCCTCTGCACTGTCAGACCCCTATCCATTCCGAAGAACCCAGAAATGATATTAAAAGTGGCTTAACGAAAGCGCTTTTAACACTGGCGCCGTCTGTGGGAAGATGGAAAAAGATTTGGAATAATCAGTAAGGGAAGAGCATTACTCAAGGCAAACAATGGAGAACAGTAACCGCTAGTTGAAGAAGTGATATATGCTGGTTACTTGTTCCGATGAGTCCTACCCAAGGTATAGGAGAGATCAACATCCCTGGGCAGTTCCAAACTTATTAGGAACACCCCCGGGTGATAGAAGTAAGGACAGTTAAGTCGAGTTGCAGAAGGATCAGAGCCAGTCAGTAGTGATTTTGGTGCTAGTCGGTAGCACATGATGAGATTCTAGTGAATTCCGGTGTGAGTCCGGTACTTTTTGAAGAAAGTTTGGTAACTTCTGGTTGTACAGAGACGCAGTGCGGAATTAGTTCTGCACCATCTGGTCGGAACTCGACCATTTTCGATGACAAGTTCTCGTTACCAGGTGAGCATGTTCCTGATGAAAGGGTAACCTGGTTCGGTGAGACTTCGGCAAGTTCCGATGGAAGTTCGGTATCACTTGGTGGTAATTTGAAGTTTTTTGGTGGTACTGCGGTGCTGCCTGGTGGACACTTATTAGTTCACCACTTTTCAATACAAGTCTACCTAATTTCGACATCAAAGTTAAGGAAGGGCTGCTAGACTTGGAATTTAGGAATCGGTTCGACGACATTTTCAGACCGGAAGGTGCGCAAGTTGACCCTCTAGTCCAAGAAGCTCACGAGAAACCTCCCCAAAATTCAAGGAATAACAACGCCAGCAACAATAGCACCATGAGTGGCTCACATCAACAGCAACAAACACCGCCACAGCCGCAACCACAATTTCAGCAGCAATAATAACAACAGCCACAACCAATCGTTCCACCTCGACCGGTTCCAACCAGAGTGACATATACAAAATTCGGTGGATTTTTGAGGGATGACCTCGACGCACATGTTCGCACATTTGAAATCAGTTATGCAGTGTTGAACCACCCACCAGATCCGGCGTATAAGGCCATCGTATTTCAGGCCACACTAGTTAATGAAGCAGCAAGGTGGCTGACAGAATATGATATTAATAATTTCGGTAATTATGATGATGTGAGGGACACGTTCCTGCAGAGGTTTCGATTGAAGAAGAACCCTGTAGAAATTTTTGACTTATTTGCAGAACAATCGGCAGAAACCACACCAGAGTGTCCAGGAGTATGCAACATTGTTCAGAACTCACTTGAGGCAGCTGCCACCGGTGCATGCCAACCTGCCAGATGATGTCATAACACAATGGTTTATCAACGGATTGAATCCACAATTAAAATAAATCATGATCATTCGTTGTGTGGGCGGAATGACATTGGACGATGTTATTGCAATGGCCTTACAGTTGGAGCACAAGGTTGGAGGTTTTACAGAAGATCTGGAATGGTTGAAAGCAAGTAAGAACGTGATCGAGGCTCCATCCAAACAAGTGTATTGTAGTAAGTGTAAGAATCCCGGTCACACCAGTTCCACATGTGCGCTTAATCAAATGTATTGTGCCATTTGTAATACGACGGGTCACTCAACAGAAACTTGTGCATACAATGCAAAGGTGCAGGGTAGAATGGCAGTAAATGCCATAATACAGGAGCAGGACCAGTCAGCCACCCATTATGTGCCGCCACAGTTTCGAACCAACCAGCAACAAGGATATAGGAACTATCGGGGTCAGCGTAACAACAATTTCAATCAAAATCGATGGCAAGTAGGTACATGGGCTGAAGGTACCTCTCTCCCACCCCCTCGATGTCATTTCTGTGGCGAGGATGGGCATATTCGTAGATTTTGTAAAGAAGCCGTAGAGTAGGACAAAAGAAAGAAGGAAAGACAAAATCCGATGACAAATATGGTTTATATTTCCCCAGTTGAGTCACAAGCAACCGTAGTTCAGACAAGATCGAGTAAACAATTGCAACCAGCAGCTGAGGTTTTCGAGCTCGGAATTTGTGAGCAGCAGCGGATGTTTGCAAAGGCTAGTCAATGGACAACTAAGGAGCTGTTTCCTGAACCAATTTCGGTAACTCAGCCTTCTCTGCCAAATGCAAGAGTGAATACACAGAATCCCAGCCCGGCGATATTAGAATCATCACCAGAGTCGGTGATGACCACAACACAAACAGACCAGGTATGGGACGTTATATCTAAGGCTTCAATCACACTCCCTTTGGGACAGTTGCTGGCCCTAGTTCTGGGTGTAAGACAATAATTCCAACAACAGGTCAGCCCCGGACCTTCATGTGCTCCGGTGACTGCGACCATACAACCAGAGATGGATCCTACGGTGGATCATTCAGTACCGTTGATCACCATCTGGTATAAAAACCAGAAGATCACACAAGTTTTAATTGATGGCGGGTCGGGTGTGAATATTGCAACAGTCGCACTCTGTAAGAAACTGGGTTGGACCCAAATTGAACGAGTGTAGTTCTTTGTGCGAATGGCGGACCAATCCAGAGTCCATCCGGTGGGCCTAGTCCGTAACATATCGATAACCCTACAAATAACTACATTTAAAATGACTTTTGTAGTCCTGGAGTTACCTGAATCTAGTCTCAACTACAACTTACTTTTCGGTCGACCATGGCTAAGGCAAGCCAAAGTCGTGCAGGATTGGTCAGCTCAAGAGTTAATTTTTAAGAACAATCACCGGAAATATATCGTTACATTGGATGCTATGCAACCTTGTGATCTACACACACGACCATATGTAGCAGAGCCAGCCCATATGTTGGATGGACTATCTGATGATGAGGAGGAGGCTTTCCTCAAGACCAATAAGGACCTTATCCCATTAGGTACTGTAGACTTACAGTCGGTGGAAGATAAGTGGAGTCCGACAGCTTGTACGGTCGTACCAGTGACCGAAGAAGTAGAAGTAGCTAATGACATAACCATGGATGAATCGACACTACAACAGCTGTTGTATCCAGTTGATGACTTGGCCAAGCCTCGATAGTTTTATGTATCGGAGGATCAATAGGTAACGTACAACTTGGGTGACACGGTCAACCCGAGACCAGTTAAAATTAAGGCAAGATTAGCAGACAAATTCCAAGATGATTTAGTACAACTCATGCGTGAGTTCTCAGATGTTTTCGCTTGGGACTACAGAAACATGAAGGGCCTTGACCCACGGATTTATCAACAGAGAGTGGTACTAAAACTGGATGCGAGACCCATCAAACAACCTAGTTATAGGATGAATCCTAATTATGCGGCACATGTTAAGGTCGAACTTGATCGTTTATTGGAGGTGGGATTTATTGTGCCAATTGAGCATGCTGAGTGGATCTCACCAATAGTGATAGTGCCGAAGAAAAATAAGCAGTTACGTATTTGTGTCGACTACCGGAAGCTTAACGTAGCCACCGTACCGGATCTGTTTCCTCTTCCTTTTCTAGATACAATGCTCGATAGGGTAGCAGGTCACAAAATGTATTCTTTCGTGGATGGCTACAATGGATACAATCAAGTGAGGATGGCGGAACAGGATATACCGAAGACAACCTTCATCACCAACTGGGGTGTCTATGCGTGCACCGTAATGTGGTTCGGTTTGCGGAATGCCCCGAGTACATTCCAAAGATGTATGCAAGAAGTGTTCTCACCTTATCTGACAATGTTTATGCAAGTCTATCTGGATGATTTTTCATTATTTGGCAATACTTCGGTGCACTTGTATCATTTACGGTGCTACTTTCAAAAATGTTGTGAGTATCGATTATGTTTAAATCCTACCAAATCAGTTTTTGCGGTCTCCCGTGGAAAGCTGCTCGGTCATCTCATCTCTAAACAAGGAATACAGGTAGATCTAGATAAAGTAGCAGTCGTGTTGGAGGCGCCGGTCCCAAAGACACCGAAAGAAGTTATGAGGTTCCTTGGACAGATCCGGTGGCATGGCAGACATTTACGATGGTTGGCTCATCTAGCGACACCACTTAACCGACTTATGACCAGCACCCCACGAAATTATGACTGGACTAATGAGTGTCAAATGGCATTTGATCATTTGAAGGTCTTATTGACGTAGGCTCCAATCCTGCAACCGCCTGATTGGGAACGTCCATTCCATGTATTTGTGGATGCGTCAGACATAGCGATTGGTAGTGTGCTGATGCAACAAACCGACAAATGGTTTCGGCCTGTGTACTATGCGAGTCGTCGATTAGCTCCTATCGAGAGGAATTACTCCGTGACCGAACGAGAGTGTCTTGGTTTGGTGTACTCTGTTAAGAAGTTCATGCATTACTTGCTGGGATGCAAATTCACTTTCCATGTGGATCATGCCACACTGGTGTATTTGGTTCGTCAACAACATTTAGGGGGAAGATTGGCAAGATGGGTTTTACTATTGCAGGAGTTTGATTATGAAGTTATTCACCGACCAGGTACGACACGTCTTGGCAGACTTTTTATCTCGACTGGATTCCGGTGAGTCTCCGATAGGTGTTGATGACACAATGCCGGCTATTTACGTCACCAAGGCAACTTCTGAAGAATCTGCAGAACTTCCTATTGCTCCTACATACTATGATATGTTAATGATTTTTCTCACTAATGGTTGTCTCCCACTTAATACTCCCACTCCTCTGCGCCAAAAAATTGCAGTCTACAGCCGACGATTCCGGTTGATTGTGGGTCAAATGTATTACATCAATCCGACTGGTGTCCTACTCAGATGCATCCCTCCACATGAAGCGGCCTTGGTTATTGCCATGGCTCACTCATCACCCCCTGGAGGATACTTCTCAGTTGATCTCACTCATCACAAAATCCTGCAAAGCGGGCTATGGTGGCCTACCATGTACAAAGATGTTGTTCAATTTGTGCAGCAGTGTGATGTCTATCAACGGTCTGGAGAACCCTTGCAGCGACACTTCTTTCCCCTTCAACCTGTCTTACCTCTGGAGCCTTTCCAGAAGTGGGGTTTAGATTTCATTGGTCCAATTTCACCCCCAGCAACCCTCACCGACAACCGATATATTTTGACCTGTATAGATTATGCCACTAGGTGGGCGGAAGCTTGGGCTTTACGCTCTGCCACAGCTGTTTCGGTGGCCAAATTTTTTATGAAGGATGTCTTCCCTCGATATGGATTACCTCTAGAAATAGTGATGGACCAAGGTACACATTTTGCAAATACCTTAATGAAGGTGCTGATGCAGACTTTCCAGATTGTACACAAATTCAGCTCACCTTACTATCCACGTGCCAATGGTCTGGCTGAGAGTACCAATAAAACTTTGATGAATATGCTTCGAAAATTGATCTTGGATTGTTCGGAATGATGGGACCAACTTTTACCTGCAGTTTTGTGGGCTTATTAGACCACGTACAAAGTGGAAACCGGAACTACTCCATTTAAACTCACTTATGGACTGCAAGCTATTGCGCCAATGGAAGAAGCGGTGCCGAGCCTGCGGGTAGCCTTATCTCATAAATTGCTGCTAGAAGAATCTTTTCCATTCCGGTTGGATGTGCTCCAATCATTGGATGAACAACGCTGGGAAAGCTTCATGATTCTTCAAGAAGTTTAGCTCCGTCAAGCCAGTACTCATGATCACTTCCTCAAAACCCCTGTCTTTACGGTTGACCAACTCGTTTTATTCTATAATGCTAAAGCCAACAGATCTGCTGGAAAATTTAAGTTACGGTGGTTCAGTCCATACCGGATTGCTAAGCAAGTGGGACCTGCCACTTTTTGGTTGGCGACCTTAACAGGTGTTCCCCTTCCAAAAGTGATTAATGGCTCTAAGCTCCGCCCTTATCACCAGCCGTCTGATAACCTCTGAGGTGTACTCAGTCTTTTTCCTTTTTTTCGAGTGTCACTTGATTTTCTTTTTACCCCCTCGTGTTTCGATTGACCAACTGACCATAATCTTCCCGTTTTTGGTATCTAACTATGATTAATAGCCGCCTCTATGTCACTGTTTCTGTTCATGCATGCATGCCGCACTTATGAGATATCTCCCCAATATTGCGTTATGATTAGGGTTCTTGCCGCCTAAGGTTTCCTGTGCTCTTACTTAATCTTGTTCTTTCCACTGATAATCGCTATTGTGTTTGTGTATTTGTGAGCTCTCTGTACTCCGTGTTTTCGTGTATTCTTGTGCGCGCCATGGAAGCTCTGGCTAATATAGCAACCTTCCATGCAGGTCTCACTCCAGACGTGAGTGAGTACTTGTGCACTCAGGGATTGATGAGCTTCGCTGAATTGCCTTGGCATTCAGTGGAGTGTCATCTATTCCATGCACAGATTATTTCTGCCATCGCCGCCACACCTGCTACAGAGCAGTGTTGGCTGGTTACATGTTTAAACCCTCGTGTCGTGATCACTCTCAATACGTTTGCTGAGGGATTCCGACTCCCTCAGGAAGGATTGGAGAATGGTCCACTCCTTCCTCTTACCACCATGACCGAACTGTTTCCCCGGCACTCATCTAATGAGTATGCCATCCTTTGCCAACCCGAACCAAAGTGTACTGCTCTGCAATTCTTGGTCGTTGTGCTAAATTTACAAAAACGCACCTACGAAATATCTAGACCCTTTTATTCCATGATAGATACTGCTTCCTGTGAGCCTGTGAATTTCATGTACTTCTTTTTTAGGCGCATTCACCGTGAATGCCTGACGGTTACAAAGCAAATCGCAAAGAACGACATCCCTCGCACCCGCTTACCCCATATTCTAACTTTCCTCTTTCCGGTGATCCAAGCCGCCCAACCACCTCCGCCTACCATGTTGCGATATGAAGAAGCCTCCTAGATGATTGAAGATGATGACAATGAAGATTTGCTTCAATTTTTTCATCGCAAACGTAGACGCGTTAGCCCATCCGAAAGCCAAGTACAGGGCTCCAATGTAGGTCACGAAGTTGAAGTCTTCCACGACACCGCCACTTCTCTCCAGGTAGAATCCTCCGTCCCATCTTCTCCTCTCAAGCAGCCGGGACAAGGTGCACGCATGGGAGATGTCGAGGAAGTCTCTTCACGAGAAGAATCACATCACTCGGATGTGGAGGCTGTAAAGGAGATCGAAGCCGCTACTGGAGGCACGGATTGTCAATCCCCCTCATCACCAATCTCTATCGCCAAAGCAGATGCAATCATTACCGAAGCTACTGAAGGAATGGAATGCCAATCTCCTTCCTCCCCAACCACTGAGGTCCAAGCAGAAGCAATCAGAGAGGTAACTGGCACTGCTGAGGATGTTACTGAAGCTGCTGAGGAGATAAATCAACAGGAGACCGGAATAGTTTTGGTGTCCACCACTCTGTCTCCTCTTCCTCCGCCCACTGCTAGTGTGGAGCATGTTGCTGTTCTTTTCGGTGAACCCTCCAATGTTGTTCGTGCGGCATTAACACCTCAATTATCTTCTCTCGACTACTCTCCACCACCCTCCCCTCATCTACTCTCTGTCTCATCGTCACAACCTCCTCCTTCTCTTCCACCCCCGACAGTCATGTTCACTGAATTGGAGTCTATGGGTCGCCTTCTTATACAATTTTCCCAACAATTACCCCTCCAGATGAAGTTAGTGACTCAGAGCATTCAACAAGAGTTGCAGAGTAAAGTAGATTTGCTTGAAGCAGACATTGCTCCCCTCCAAGAAGAAACCATTGCGATCAAAGCCGAGAATCACGCACTACAGATCCAACTACAACAACCCCAAGAGCAATTAACAGAAAGGGACAATTTGATTGCTCAACGAGACGTCGCAATTGTTGAACTGAAGGAAAAGAATGTCCTTCTGGCCGCTCGTGATGAGGAAATCTCTCAGTTGGAACAAATGGTGCAGGATAAGGAAGATGCTTGAGTTGCTCTTGGCAATCTCTTGGAAGAAACTCATGTGGATCTTGAGCTAGTGACACAGAAAGGACAAGAAATGGGTAACTTGGCCATGGAGAACACTGAAGAACTCAAAACAGTGTTTGGCAAACTCTTTCAGAAGAGTCATGACTTGGACGCACAGACGAGCCGGACGATTCAACTAAAGAAAGAGCTGGAAGGTGTTATGAAAGAGAGAGATGCCTATTATAAAACTATCCAGTATCAAGCTCAGGAATTGGAACGCCGAGAAAAGCAACTGGTATTCCAGGCAGAGAGATTGTCTCGTATTGATGCAGAAATCACCGACATAAAGCTGAGGAGAGATGCCGCCATAGCCAATGTTTTTTATTTGTAGGAATCATTTTTGCAAATGCAGGTTGAATTATTGATGAGTCAAGTAGTTGCTGCTAGTTCGGTTAGAACTGATGCCCAATTGGTCGAGCCGGACATTTTGAAGATGATGCTGGAGTCATTAAAGCAAAAGATTACTCGTACATTTAAAATAGCTCGAACCTTGTATATACAAGGCATTATTGATGAGCCTTGACTGTCTTTTCCTTTTTTTTTTGGGTTCGAGTCCACCGTGCGTGCCAGTGTTAGGCCGATGGATTAAAATATGTAATTTTATTTTTCATAAGTCGCACGCACCGGAAAGGCGTAGCGAATAGATGTAACTCTTTATTCATTAATGAAAAGGCAATCATGGTGTTCTTCAGCGAGAGACGGGAATCACTAGTCTGTCTATCTGGGCGACCGTGCTGGAGTGCTGTGTTGCAGAATTGCAGAGATACTGAGTATTGTATTCTGTTTGCTAAATTGCAGTAATCAATCATTAACACATTAATGCTACGATAACATTAATAAGTCTGTGCGAATTCATAGTTGTTAATTTGCGTGATACGTGCACTGCGTCATGATAATCTTCGATGACAGTTAACTACTTAGTTGAACATTAAATTGGGAAAATTAAACAAAGGGCCTCTGCACTGTCAGACCCCTATCCTTTCCCAAGAACACAGAAATGAGATTAAAAGTGGCTTAATAGAAGCGCTTTTAACACACTCATAAGCGATACAGTTGAGTGTCACTATTGCGTTGTTTTGCATGATTGCATACACGATGATTTTATATCGCTTATCAAACAATAATGTTTGATAAAAATAAAAAAAAAAACATGTTGGATCGCTCTTCGATTGTCATTTTATATCCAATTGATTGAAGAGCTTTGCAACATTCAGATTTGTGCTATGCTTACAAGCTCCAATAATCTCTTTCTAAATCTCTCTCTTTTCTGATCTCTCTCTTATTGTGTCCCTCTCTATCTCTCTCCCCTTCTTTCTACCTCTTTCTCTTTCAATTTCTATCTCTCTCTCTCTCTATCTTTCTCTTTTTTTCTCTCTCTTGATCTCTGTCTCTCTCTCTCTCTCTCTTTATTGCAAGTTATTCAAGAAGTTCACTAAGAGTAAAATATGGCTAATTATTGTAAGTACAATTTTCATTGTTTGTATATGATTTGAATTGTTTTATTTTCATTAATTAACATACTCACACTTACTCATTCATATGCACATATACACATATACATGGACATGCATGCTCACACATATACACCTACTTACATATGGACATACACATTTACACACACATACACATGCACATACACACACATACAATTACTGTGACTTGGCAAAAGTCGAGCAGCCAGCTAAGTCTGCAATGAAACTAGTAATAGTACAACCATTGGCCTCACCAAACACCACACTGGAATTGCCTAATCCTAGTTTGGCATGGGGCATTTTAGTGAAGGCTTTGATTACTATTCCATTGGGACAATTACTAACCTTAGTCTGTGGCATTGGACAACAGTTCCAACAACAAATAGATCCAAGCTGAACTCGAGCACCAACCACAACGATCATCAACTTGGAGTCTCATTCTATGGTAGATCACACAGTTCCACTAATCACCATATGGTTTAAAAATCATAAGATTTTGCAGGTCCTTATTGATGGTGGGTCTGGTGTTCACATAGCTACTGTAGCAATATGTAAAAAGTTAGGTTGGCATAACATAGAGCTGGTTAATTTTTTCATAAGAATCACTGATCAGTGAAGAGTCCACCTCGTGGGTTTAGTGCATGATATTCCTATCACACTGCAGGGGGCGGTGTTTAAAATGAATTTTGTCATTATGGAACTCCCTGAATCTAGTCTTGATTACAACCTTTTGTTTAGGTGACCTTGGTGCAAGCCAAAGTGCTCCAAGTCTGGTCATCCCATGAACTCATCTTTAAATGCAATCACCGCAAATACATTGTCCCATTATATGATATGAAACCATGCGAAATTCATGCACGACCATACGTAGTGGAACCTATCCATATGTTGGATGGACTGTCAGACAATGAAGAAGAGGCTCTTCTGGCCACCAACAAGGACTTATTGTCTCTTGGAACAATAGATTTACAACAGGTGCTAGACCATGTTGGAGAAACAATCACTAATTGGACATATATTTGAGGGTCAAAGCTTCAGAAGAAAACCACATGCCTATGTGAAGGGACAAATTCACAAGTGTATTACATTTGTAAAGTTAGTTCACTTTAGTTCTAGAAGTTTTTTAAAAATCACGAGAATGAGAAAATCTATATAAGTTAGTTTGTATCAACTGACGTGGCGATAGAGAGAGAAGAAGTGGAAGAGAGTGATAGAATGTGAGAAGGAGTTCATTTTGTATGACTGAGTATAGTCGGGCTTCTCTGAGTGAGAAAGCATCTGTAAAACTTCTGAGTTTTTTATAGTTATGAGAAGAACTAAGTAAAATTCTGTGTATGAGCCTCTCTCCATCATCTCCATGATTACCTACTGTGTGATGAGTTCAAAAGATCAAGTTTTCCAAGCAACTCGATGCTTGGCATCGAATCTCTGCTGATAAGTCATATTTTCATTTATGTTTCTCATTCAGTGCTAAAGTGTTTGCAAATTATGAAGTTGTTGGAGCAACTCGATGCCTGGCATCGAATTCCAGTTGATAAGTCATATTCTAAGTGTGCATGAAATCACCTATTGTTTTGGTATCTGAAAGCTTCAGGTTTTATGTGGGAAGTCGATGCCTGGCATCGATTGCCTGCTGAAAAGTGGCCAAAAACACCCCAAGTCGATGCCCGGCATCGAATTCTCATTGCAAGTCGATGCTAGGCATCGAATTCCATTTTTAGACAGGTGCTTTTTACTAAAACAGGCAAAATTTCCAATTTTGGAAGTCATACAGGGTGACCTTGTGAAGGCCATAACTTGAGGTCTAGAGATCCATTTCTTCCAAATAATAGCTTGTTGGAAAGCTCTTCTCTTCTGCTTTCATCCACCAAAAGATCTTGGACAAATGTTATTTGAGTTAAGAGAAAGTAGCAAAATACTGAAGGTATGTCATTTCAGTGACTGAAAATTTCTGAAGAAGTAAAGTTCTTGGTTTTGGCTATCACTTCTCAAAGTTTGGAGTGGCAATGAGTTAATGGTGACCATAGAGGTTGTCTAGTGTCACATTAATTCATTTCTTGTGGTGTTTCATACATCAACAAGTGGTATCAGAGCAGAAAGGTCCTAAAGAGCAGAAGGCGGCAAAGGTATGTATGAGAAGTTTTCAAAAATTTTCCGTTAAAGTTTCAAAGGTGAAGCATTTGAAGACACAAGGCATCAAAAGATTACTTTCCAAGTATCCTCATACACAAAGAACTTCAAAAGGTATTATCCTTTATCCTTTAAGCTCATAGGTTGCAGCAGAAGGGAAGGAGTATGGCAGATCATATCTCCATTGACAAATTGGACAGAGATAATTACCCCGCATGGGTAATGAGAATGGAAGCCTTACTTATGAGTAATGATCTCATGGTATATGTAACAAGTGAAGAAGAGAAGCCAGTATTTGAAGATGAAAGCCGACCAAAGAAAGAAGAACTAGATGCTTTAAAGCATTGGCAGAAGAAGGATGCAAGTGCAATGGCATACATTTATAACACAATCTCAGATCATTTGCTACCACACATCAGAGGATTGGAATCATCTGAAGATATATGGAATGCATTGGAGTATCATTTCCAAAGCACTACTAAAGCATGGAAAGCAAGTCTATGGTCAGAGTTTACAACATTCAAGAAGAAGCCAAGTCAAAGTATTAGTGATTATGTCACTAAGATGAAGGATCTAGCAGATAGTCTTGGATCCATAGATGAAGATATTGAGGATCACAGATTGATTGCTCAATTGCTTGCAGGTTTGAGGTCTTATCAATAGAACTTTCATTAAATAATTATGTTCCAGATTTGAACAAGTTGCTTGGTTTGATGCTCACATTTGAGCAAGACTTGAAGGGAGATGGAGATAAAGGAAAAAGTTCTGCAATGTACATGAAGAACAAGAAGAAAGGAGATAAAGGTAAAACAAAGGATGAAGAGGATTCGAGTTCTCAAGTTTATTATGCAAGAGGTAAAGGCACTGGCAGAGGAAGACCAAGAGGTTTTGGAAGAGGAAGAGGTAATCAAAATAACAACAAGAAGGCTTGTTGGATATGTGGATTGAGTAATCATTTGGCTCATAACTGTTGGCACAACCAACAAGCATCAAACCAGAATCAAAACAACAATAGCATAGGTCGAGGTGGAAGATATCAAAGTAATTTTCAAAGAGGTAGACAAAATCCAAGAGGAGGCTATGGTAGAGGTGGAGGAAGAAGTTGGGGACAGAATCAATCCTACAACACCACCTACTACAATTATGCAAATGACACACAAAATGAAAGTCATACATCATTGATGATGAATTCAATCAGCACATTAGATAAAGAAGATCTAAAGGTATTTTACATTGGCTCTGGATGTTTTAATCATTTGTCAGGAAACATAGAATTGATGTCAGAATTGGAAAAAGGCATTTCTAGTCATAGTGTTCAAACAAGTGATAATACAAGACATAGTGTACATTCAATTGGAAAAGTGAAATGCAAGAGTGGAGCAGATTTGCTAACCAATGTTTTGTATGTTCCCACAATACCTAAAAACTTGATTAGTGTGGGACAGATAGTTGAAAAAGGTTTTCAAGTCAGGTTTACAAATGAAGGAGTATTTGTTGAAGATCCAGAGAATGGATATAATCAGATTGTCTCTGGTAAGAAAGAAGGTAGACTCTTTACTTTAAGAGTGCAAAGGAACATTGGTCAAGCTTTGCTCACACATGGTGAAGGAGTGATTATAGAACTTGATCTCTGGCATAAGAGATTAGGTCATTTCAATGAAAGAGGAATTAAATCTATGGTTGAAAATCAGTCTGTACTAGGATTACCAAATGTGCAAAGTCAACATATGGTTTATAAATGTGAAGCATGTCAAATGGGTAAAGCATACATGTTACCATTTCAGAAGAAAGGATTCAAACATGGAGTACTTGAGCTCATTCATACAGATGTATGGGGACCAACAAAAGAAGGATCTATCAGTGGCTCAAGGTATTATGTTCTTTTCATTGATGATGCTACAAGATGGATAACATTATATGTTTTGAAGGAAAGATCAGAAGTGTTTGGAGCTTTGAAGCATTTTCATGCATATGCAGAGAGAGTCACAAGTCAAAAGCTTAAAAGACTAAGGTCTGATGGAGGGGGAGAATACATCTCCCAAGAGTTCAATGATTATCTTTGGAATGTAGGTATTAAGAGAGAAATAACCTGTAGGTATACACCACAACAAAATGGTGTAGCAGAAAGAAGGAACATGACTTTGGTTGAGTTTGCTAGAGCTATGCTGAAGGAGAAGAATTGTCCAAATTATCTTTGGGCTGAAGCTGTAAATACAACTACATATCTTGTGAATAGATTACCATGTGCAGCTCTAAATGGAATGAATCCATATGAAGCTTGGTGGGGTAAGAAACCAACACTAGATCATTGTAGAGTGTTTGGATCAATTGCATATGCTTATGTGCCATCACAACTTAGACATAAACTTGAACCAAAGGCAAAAAAATATGTGTTCATTGGTTATGATGAAAAGCAAATGGGTTACAGGTTGTGGAATCCTCTAACCAAACACTTTCTTGTTAGTATATGATCAATGTCTACCCCTCATGATTGTATGCACATTTTGTAAGGCCCCCTTTATGAGGAGAAGCCAAGCGTGCATTACCCAATTGATGGGAATCCCAACTTGCATGTTGGATGAAGGTCATATTGGACCATGTAAGGTATTATAAGGAAAGGGAGTTACCAGGGTCCCCAATTGTGGGGTCCGGGGCAGCGATGAGCAGCCCCGGTTGGGGGGTCCAAGGGGGCCAGCGGGCCCCCTGACTGGGGGGTCCTAGGGGGCCAGCGGGCCCCCTGGTGGAGGTCCGGGGGCAGCGCCCCCGGCATGATGGTAAAGGGAATATTCCATGGAATATTCCCTGTCGGAGTCAGAAATCATTTATATTTGTTAGGTCGGTTCAACCAGTCTAAGCAGTGTATGGCAATTATGCGGGCGGTGGCCGCCCACGCTCTACCGCCCATGTATAGTCGTCCATGGCAGGCCACCCATGATCCTATATATACATGACTTCTGCACTACCTGAGACACCGAGTTGAGCTAGCATACCTCTACCTTGTATCTCCCGTTCTAGAGTTGTCTAGATCACCATTTAAGCTCTACCTTGAGAGCACACGGGTGGACAACGCCATCATCTTTGTACTTGGTGCTAGTAGAAAATTATTGAGATTCTCCTATATCTGTTATCTTCTCTGCTATTGCTCCTGTGTTATATTGCGTAACTATTGTCTTACATTTCTTGTTTCTAGAAATGTTACATTTGATGAACAGAAAAGTTGGTATGCATATCAAAGTCATACAGCTGAAGAATTTGAAGAAGAGGTAAGAAGATGTGAGAAAGGAAAATCAATTGTGCAGGTAAATAGAGATGAAGATTATATGCAAGCAAGTACATCCAAAAGTGGATTAACAAGAAGAAATGAAGAAGCTCCTATATTTGATGAAGAAGTGTATCCAGACACTTATGAAGAATGTAAACCAAGAAGGTCAAGCAGGACTAGAAGGCAACCAGAAAGGTATTCTTATGATACTTCTTATATAACTCAGAAGAACTATGCATATATGGTCAAAGATGATGAAGAACCTCAGAACTATGATGAAGCAAAAGGTAAGAAGCAATGGGAAGATGCAATGAAGGAAGAATTCAATGCACTGGAGGAGAACAAGACATGGGAACTTGTTCCTAAACCAAATGGTAAGAAAGTCATTGGAAATAAATGGCCTATGGCATAGATTATGATGAGACATTCAGTCCTGTAGCTAAGATGTCAATTATAAGGACAATCATTGCTATTGCAGCTTCAAAAGGATGGACCCTAAGTCAATTGGATATAAAGAATGCATTCTTAAATGGATACATATCAAATGAGGTATACATGGAACAACCTCAAGGCTTTATAGATTCTAGGTATCCAAATTTTGTTTGTAGGTTGAGAAGAGCATTGTATGGATTGAAGCAAGCTCCAAGAGCATGGAACTATAGACTGGTGAAGTATCTGAATGAACTTGGATATCAAAGTTCAAAAGCAGATCCAAGTCTACTTATCAAAAGAACAGAGGAAGGTACAATCTACATTTGTATTTATGTAGATGACATTATAATCACAGGTACTTCAAATGAAGGAATCAAGGAGGTAAAGAGATTACTTGAAAAAGAATTCAAGATCAGTGATCTAGGAAAGTTATCAGACTTTCTTGGAATGGAAGTCACTTATATAGATCATGTCATATATGTATCACAAGAAAGGTATCTTCTGAATCTATTGAAGAAGTTTGATATGGAAAATTGCAGAGAAGCTTCAACTCCACTTGAAGTTAATCACAAGCTCAGTAAATATGATGGTGGAGAATACAAAGATATGAGGAAGTATCAATCTCTTGTGGGTAGTTTGATTTATGCTACACGAACAAGACCTGATCTTAGTTATGCAGTGGGAGTTTTGTCACAATTCATGCATTGTCCAAAGGACCCACATTGGAGTTGAGAGCCTATAGTGACTCAGACTGGGCAGGTAACCAGGATGACAGAAGATCAACTCATGGCTACATGATATACATTGGTGATAAGCTTGTAAGTTGGTGTTCAAAGAAACAACATACAATAGCATTATCATCAACTGAAGCTGAGTACAAAGGACTTGTGGAAGTAGCTAAGGAGGTCATATGGATGCAGACACTATTCAAAAGCTTGGGCATTGATCAAGGTATACCTACAATACATGGAGATAATATGAGTTCACTTTATCTTGCAGCAAATCCAGTATTTCATGCAAGAACAAAACATATAGAGATACATTATCATTTCCTGAGAGAAAAGGTAATGGAGAAAGAAATAGAAGTGGACTACATTTCTACAAAAGATCAGATAGCAGACATAATGACAAAGAGCTTGGATGGTATGAAGACCAGCAGATTCAAAAGCATGGCAGGAGTAAAAGAAAAGAAGATGATATGAAGAAACAGAGAATGCCAAATAGTGATTGAGGGGGAGCTATTGGAGAAACAATCACTAATTGGACATATATTTGAGGGCCAAAGCTTCAAAAGAAAACCACATGCCTATGTGAAGGGACAAATTCACAAGTGTATTATATTTGTAAAGTTAGTTCACTTTAGTTCTAGAAGTTTTTTAAAAATCACGAGAATGAGAAAATCTATATAAGTTAGTTTGTATCAACTGACACGGCCAGAGAGAGAGAAGAAGTGGAAGAGAGTGAAAGAATGTGAGAAGGAGTTCATTTTGTATGACTGAGTATAGTCGGGCTTCTCTGAGTGAGAAAGCATCTGTAAAACTTCTGAGTTTTTTATAGTTATGAGAAGAACTAAGTAAAATTCTGTGTATGAGCCTCTCTCCATCATCTCCATGATTACCTACTGTGTGATGAGTTCAAAAGATCAAGTTTTCCAAGCAACTCAATGCCTGGCATCGAATCTCTACTGATAAGTCATATTTTCATTTATCTTTCTCATTTAGTGCTAAAATGTTTGCAAATTATGAAGTTGTTGGAGCAACTCGATGCCTGACATCGAATTCCAATTGATAAGTCATATTCTAAGTGTGCATGAAATCACCTATTGTTTTGGTATCTGAAAGCTTCAGGTTTTATGCAGGAAGTCGATGTCTGCCATCGAATCCCTGCTGAAAAGTGGCCAAAAACACCCCAAGTCGATGCCCAGCATCGAATTCTTGTTGCAAGTCGATGCTAGGCATCGAATTCCATTTTTAGACAGGCACTTTTTACTAAAACAGGCAAAATTTCCAATTTTGGAAAGTCATACAGGGTGACCTTGTGAAGGCCATAACTTGAGTTCTAGAGATCTGTTTCTTGCAAATAATATCTTGTTGGAAAGATCTTCTCTTCTACTTCCATTCACCAAAAGATCTTGGAAAAATATTATTTGCTTTCAGAGAAATTAGCAAAATACTGAAGGTATGTCATTTCAGTGACTGAAAATTTCTGAAGAAGTAAAGTTCTTGGTTTTGGCTATCACTTCTCAAAGTTTGGAGTGGCAATGAGTTAATGGTGACCATAGAGATTGTCTAGTGTCACATTAATTAATTTCTTGTGGTGTTTCATACATCAATAGACCAGTGGTCTCTGGCAACTTTTATGGTACAAACTTCTGCGAATGAATCTGTAGATGAAGCCTAGGAATAAGTGGAAATTATGGACTTTCAAAACACCTTTCAGTCTGAGAGTGACCCTTCTACAATAGGACAATTTATGTGCCAGAAGACCAGTTAGTGACCTAACATCTAGGAGATGAAATTAATCCACGGTCGATAAAAATAAAAGTTGGCCTAAAGTCTACCTTTCAGGATGATTTGTTAAGTCTGTTAAAAGAATTTACAAATGTTTTTGCATGGGACTATCGAGAAATCAAAGAATTAGACCCCGGAATTTATCAGCACTAGGTTGTACTAAAATCGGATGCTCGACGAGTCAAGCAGCAAAGTTATCGAATGAATCCCAACTACGCTCAGTAGGTTAAAGAGGAAATAGATAAATTACTTCATGTTGGATTTATTGTCCTAGTAGAGCATGCTGAATGGATTTCCTCAATTGCAATCATACCCAAAAAGAATAAGCAGCTTCGTATATGTGTAGATCATAGAAAATTAAATGCAACCATTATCCCTGATCCATTTTTGTTACCGTTCTTAGACAACATGTTGGATGATGTAGCTAGGAGAGAAATGTATTCATTTTTAGATGGATATATTGGCTACAATCAAGTCAGGATGACCGAGCCAAATATATCAAAGACGAACTTCATTACATTGTCCCATTATATGATATGAAACCATGCAAAATTCATGCATGACCATACATAGCAGAACCTATCCATATGTTGGATGGACTGTGAGACAATGAAGAAGAGGCTCTTCTGGCCACCGACAAGGACTTAATGTCTCTTGGAATAGTAGATTTACAACAAGTGCTAGATTACTGGTTTTTGGCAACCTGTATGGTACAACCTTTTGCGAATGAATCTATAGATGAAGCCCACAAATTAGTGGAAATTATGGACTTTCAGAACACCTTTCAGTCTGAGAGTGACCCTTCTACAACACGAGAATTTTATGTGCCAGAATACCAATTAGCAACCTATCATCTGGGAGATGAAATTAATCCACGGTCGATAAAAATAAAAGCTATCCTAAATTCTACCTTTCAGGAGGATTTGTTAACTCTGTTAAAAGAATTTATGAATGTTTTTGCCTGGGACTATTGAGAAATCAAAGACTTAGACCCCATAATTTATCAGCACTAGGTTGTACTAAAATCAAATGCTCGAACGGTCAAGCAACAAAGTCACTGAATGAATCCCAACTACACTTAGTAAGTTAAAGAGGAAATAGATAAATTACTTCGTGTTGGATTTATTGTCCTAGTGGAGCATGCTGAATGGATTTCCTCAATTGTAATCGTACCCAAAAAGAATAAGCAACTTTGTATATGTGATATGCTCGGAGTAGAAAACCGAGCCCCTAAGGCCGCACATAGTACTCCGCACAGAGGCTGTAGAATATGTAGAAAACACAATGCACAGGGAGCATGAAGACAGACTTCTTAGGCCTTACAAATGTGGCCGAACTTACAATCTGTGACTGATCAGGCCACTATATGTTTTATTAAAGAACATATACAAAGAAGTGTCCGGTGGCCATTTGGCCTTTCACATGGACACTAACGGTAACAATCTCCCACTAAAGGCCAATATGGCCAGAGTAACTATGGGAGAAAAATAAAGAATGATAAATTATACCTAAGTGTAAGTATACAAACTATACCTCCCACCTGATGGGCATGTTACACAGTATACAAGTGACTACGTAAGATCAAGAATCAAGTAACCCCCATCAAGTGACAACAATGTCGAAAGCGATCCTGTGGTAGAGCTTTAGTCAAACCATCTATAGCATTATCTCGAGTGCAAACCTTCTCAAGAATAATGCTCTCAGTAGCTAAGCAATCTCTAATGAAGTGATACCTCACCTCAATGTGCTTGGTCTTTGCATGATAGACCGGATTCTTAGCCAAAGCAATGGCACTCTGACTATCACTGAGCAAGCGAGGTACATGTTGAGGTAAACCCATATCACAAGCAAGACGAGAAAGCCACAATGCTTCCTTACATGCCTCACTTGCTGCAACATACTCTGCTTCTATGGTGGAAATAGCTGTACATTCTTGAAGACGAGATCTCCAAGAGATAGCACCTCCAGCAAAATGATAAATGTACCCTGATGTAGACTTACGATTGTCTACACAACCAGCATAGTGAGAATCTATGTAACCAATAATGAATGCTTTCCCTCTACCTAAGCATAGACACTTGTCCTTAGTGCCACTCGGATATCTCCAAATCATCTTGACCACTTCCCAATGTTTCTTGCCAGGATTAGACATATATCTGCTCACAACTCCCACTGTAAATGCAATGTCTGGTCTCGTAGCTACCATAGCGTACATGAGACTACCAACAGCAGACTGATATGGAATTTTGGTCATGAATTCCTTTTCTTTATCTGATTTGGGGCAGTCATCCTTGCTCAATTTCACATATGTGGGTAAAGGTGTACTCAATGCCTTTCCAACCTAATTTGAGACAAGTCTATGCATCTTTTACTCCTATCACGAGTAATGCGCATGCCAAGAATATGTTTGGCATCCCCCAAATCCTTCATATAAAATGTATGACTCAACTTGTTTTTGAGAATTGACAAATCATAAGAGGACTTCCCAACAATCAACATATCATCGATGTAAAGTATCAAGCATATCAAGCTGCCATCAGAGCATCTCTTTGTGTAGAGACAATGATCCTCATTGCTCCGAGAATAGCCTTGGGACTTCATAAAAGCATCAAACTTTTGGTACCATAGGAGACTGTTTAAGTCCATACAAGCTCTTCTTGAGCTTACAAAGTAGAATTTCCTTGCCAGGAACTACATAACCCTCTGGTTGTTCCATATAGATCTCATCTGTAAGATCTCCATGCAAGAAAGGTGTTTTCACATCCATTTGGACTAGCTCTAAGTCCTCCATTGCAACGAATCCAAGAAACATGCGCAAAGTAGTCATCTTGACCACAGGAGAGAAGATTTCCTCAAAATCAACAACATGTTGTTGCTTAAAACCCTTTGCAACAAGTCGTGCTTTATATTTTGGAGAAGCACTATCTGATGTGAATTTCAACTTATATACCCATTTACATGGTAAAGCTTTCCTGCCCTTTGGAAAAGGTACTAAGTCCCAAGTACCATTCTTGTGAATAGAATCCAACTCACTCTTCATGGCACGCTCCCACTTGACATGATCCTTTGTCTGCATAGCTTCTTTGTAGCAAGAAGGCTCATCGGCATCTGTTAGCATAACGAAATCTAAACCTGGAACATATCTATTAGGTGGATGTGAGACACGTGCAGAACGTCTCAATGGTTGCTGAACAGGAACATGTGCAAAGTTATCTGAATGGACATTCTCTTGAACATTCCTATGTCAGCATTTTTGTGCATGCTAATCGGAGGACTAGTATCCTCAAACACCACTCTTCTCACTTCAACCTCCTTAATGGGCTGTTTATGCATCTTAGACTCATTAAAAATGACATCACTACGTCTGATCACTGACCGTGTTTCAGGATCCCATAAGCGATATCCAAATTGTCATTCTCAACCATATCCAAGAAAAATGCATTTCTTTGACTTATGGTCCAACTTTTCTCTAAGATTCTTGGGTATATGAACATATGCTTCACACCCAAAAACTCAAAGATGATCATAATATGGTGGTTTCCCTGTCCATAAGTCTTGTGCCACTTTCAAAACTTTGGTAGTACTAGGTGAAAGGTTAATCACATGAAATGCAGTCAATACTGCTCCTGCCCAAAAACCTTGTGAGAGGTTTGCATGATACAACATAGAGGCTACTCTATCTTGAATAGTTCTATTCATCCTCTCAGCTACACCATTCTGTACTGGGGTATAAGGAGCTGTAAACTCTCTACGAATCCCTCTAGACTGACAGAAAATGTTGAATTCATGTGAGGTATACTCACCCCCATTATCTGAGCGTAAAGCCTTAAGATTAGTTCCTTTTTTAGTCTCAACTAAAGCAAGCCATTTTTTGAAAGTAGGGAATACATCATCCTTTGATTTGATAGGATATACCCAAAATTTTCTAGTAGCATCATCTATGAAAGTGACAAAGTAAAGAGAACCACCTAAGGACCTAGTGGGCATATGACCACACACATCTGTATGAACGAGATCTAAAGGCTGAATTGAAGAGTCAATGTGCATTCTATGCACATTTCTGGTTTGCTTTCCATATTGATAATGCTCACAAAATGAAAAATCAGAGAAAGATAACACAGGTACGTAGCCAGAACGAGAAAGATTTTCCATTCCACTACGCGATATATGGCCCAAATGACCATGCCAAATACAAGCCATAGGCTGTTCAGTAACAACTAACAAGTGTTCTTTCTGTGATACAAATAAAGGATAAAGTCAGCCAACTTTGCTTCCTTTTGCAATAACCATATTGCCCTTTGATATACGAAAGGACTGAGCATAGAAGACCACCTTGTAACCAAGGTCATCAAGTGATAAGTGAGGTACATGGCGTACATTATGCATAGTAAATTTTGAACCATCAATGAACTGCACAACCACATCTCCAATCCCCACAACATCACACTGGTAAGAGAACCATTCTCTATGTGGTGTCACATGGAAAGAAGCACCAGAATCTAGTAGCAAGGTGTGGGAAAGAGAATCAGCCATAAGTGCCTCAGATGGCATAGTACTATCAAGTGTCAACACATCAGCATCATCAAAAATAGCATTAATTTCTTCAATCTTCACAGTCGAAGTAGATGGTGCAGGTAGCTATTTGACATGCCCATCAACATTCTGTCCTTTACCTTTAGCATTCTTTAATGCATAAGAGTCTTTCTTCATGTGTCCCTTCTTATGACAATAATGGCATTCGATATCCCTCTTCCTTGATTTACTTCTACTCTTATTCCGTTGACCATTCTTTTCCTTGTTCTTGCTCCTGCCACGTTGCTGATTCTTTCCTTGGTAAGAATCACGAACATTATATGCATCTCCACTCTGAGTGCCAACCATAGATTTTCTATGAATCTCCTCACTCAAGAGTGCTCCACATATGTCATCATAGACGAGTTTACCACCAAGTGCACTGTTGCTAATAGCTATGCAAAACATATCCCATGAACAGCAATACTGCTTTCATTTCGTTATCCATATCCATTTTCTGAGCCTGTAACTAGGAGAATATAGCATCAAACTCATTTAGATGAGCAGAAACACTATCTATGTCCTTCATACGAAGGTCATATAATTTTCTCATCAGATACACTTAATTTGATGCCGTCTCTTTTTCATATGTATTGCATAACTTCTTCCAAAGCTCCTCTGCACTTCCACATTCTAATATTGTAAAGTAAACATTATCTGCCAGGTGCAAGCGAATGGTAGACCTGGCCATTTCATCTAACTCATCCCAATCATCTTCATCCATGTCAGCAGGCTTCTTTGAAATCCCATTTACTCGATTTCATTGCCTCCTTTGAATCAGCACATCTTTAATCTGATTCTTCCATAGAGCAAAGTTTGTGCCATCAAATTTTTGGATTTCAAAATGGTCTTTGCCCTACAAGTTATAGCTCCTCGGAACACTAGCACTAGACCCTATCCACCGGATGTGCCTGAGACCTCTGATGCCATGATGGTAGAGAACTGAATAGAATGATAATGAAGCTAGGAGAGTCCAAACACCAACAAATAAGTGTATCAAGGAGTAAATCGACCACTGTATAGTTGACTGAACCACAAATCTAGAAAAATTTTGCCAAAGTATCCTCTGCAAAATTAGCATATGAAAAGTGTCAAAGTATCATAAAACTACAAGTACTGACATGTCTACCTGCATAGTGAATCACTGACTCCACTGCATATAATCAGTTACCCAATAGAAGCCAACTAGGCTTATCCAGCACCTATGAACAACTATCATACATCTCCTATGGCGAGGCTAGGTAAGTCTTCCACCTGCATCACCGAAGAGACCCCGACATCTGGGTGTCTCCCAGTTAAGAAAACCTCACCACGACCCTCTTTATCAAACATAAAAGGCTTTATGCAAAGAACGTAACCGTTATATCAATGACCACATGGACGTACATAAGCGGTATCCAGAGAAGCATACATGGTGTGTATGTGCTCAATATATGCAGTAAAATGACACTAAAAGGCTGAATACACAGCCCAAAAACTAGCCAATAACACCTGCAAGTGTCTGTCAACTCTAATGTTTTAGGCTTAAAAAACCTGCATAAATTTGCAGCAGTTGCTCCCACCAAAATTGAAAACCTCTCAAGAAACTTGTATTTTTACAATTGTGGATGAAAATACAGCCCCAAAGGTTCATATTTATTGTCTGAGAAGTACAAAGAACACTCTTCTTGATGTTCTTGGACCTGTGTGAAGAGAACTTGTGCGAAAGTACTCCAAAATGGCTCCAAAAGACACCCCAAAAATGCTTCAGAAATAGGCTTTGAAAGCAAAGAATGAAGCTTTGAGTGACCAAAACTTGTTCAAGGTAATGTCAACCTTAGTCTTTCCCCTTCTTCAGACACCACAAGAGTGTAGCTTAGTGGCAAGAGATTGCCACGGTTAAGCGAGCTCTGGGGGGAACAATACTGGGATGGGTGACCTCCCGGGAAGTACCAGGAACCTGTATATTCATTGATCATTGAGGTCCTCCCTCGCGTGCATCCAACGGTGCCAACGGTGACTTCGGTGACTTGAATGACAAGGTATGCCAAGGTCTATGCCTTGGTCGCTACCTTGTTCGTAAGCCTTGGAGAAAACCTTGGGGGGGTGCTCGCTTGTTCGCACAAAAGGTACAAAGCTTTTGCCTCGAACTGCTCTAAAACCAGTGAAGTATTTCGATGGTGATGCACCACAGTGCGCTCTCCTTCTTGAGAGCTCCACGATGATATGCTCAGAGTAGAAAACCAAGCTCCTAAGGCCGCACGCAGTACTCCGCACAGAGGCTATAGAATACGCAGAAAACACAGTGCACAGGGAGCACAAAGACAAACTTCTTAGGTCTTACAAATGCGGTCGAACTTACAGTCTATGACTGATCATGCCACTATATGTTTTATTAAGGAACATATACAAAGAAGTGTCTGGTGGCCATTTGACCTTTCACATGGACACTAACAGTAGCAATGTTGTCACCAAAAATAGTTGGAGTTCCAAACTCCAATCCAAGATCTTTGAATAATGTCTTCATCCACATAGCTTCTTGCGTATATATATATATATATATATATATATATATATATATATATATATATATATATATATATATATATATATATGTATATATATATATATATATATATATATATATGTGTGTGTGTGTGTGTGTATGTGTAAGTATGTGTATGTGTATGTGTGTATTTATATACATGTGTATGCATATGTATGTGTGTATGTGTTAGCTAGAAAATTTTTAATGATTATGCACTAACATGTTCCATTTCGGAGATTTTTCATTTGAATGTAGGTGTTTTGCAAGGAGAATTGATGGTTGGTAGTGAGAAAACCCAATCAAATGTAGATGTGTGGATCAAGAGAGGGCATTGTCAACTTGGAGATTATGACAAAGTCGTTGATTTGATGAATACCTTGGATGCCTTGCTGAGGGTTTGCAAACTCATTACTACTCCCCTTGAAAATTCCCTTGATTCGCAACGAGCAAGGAGATTTGATACAAGCAGTGTATCTAGAATATCTGTGCCTGATCTTGGCTGTGAACCAATACTTCACACGAAACATTTTCAGTCTAAAGGAAGTCTACCACAATCCTCGGTGGAACAGATACTATCAGGAAGTGTGAGGGCTTAATATGTTGTATTATGCACTTGCGAATAACTACACATCGGCCATTATTTTCTCTTTGAGCTCAGCTTGTGGTGCAAAGAAATGGAGTCCAAAAGAGAGTGTATCACACTTTGTCGTTACTCTCTTAGATCATGAATATGCGAAAAGTGAACTAGAAATGATACAATTTCTGCCATGAAGATGCGAGTAGCTGCAAAAGAAAAAGCGATTGGAACTTATTTGTATGGTATCCAATGAAACAACAGTCAATTTTCAGAGATCTGATCTGACATTAGATGCATTGAAGTGATATTATTGGCAGGCAACTGTCAGAAGGAGGTTGTCATTGTTCTGAAAAAAAAAAAGAAAAAGGGGGGAAGTTTTTTATGTCAGGACTCTCCTTCCGTTTTCTTTTGGATTTTCTTTTACGGCCGCTGCTGTGGGTGGCATTACTCCTAGGGGAGGTGCGCTCATCAAAAAAGTGGAAGGATAAAAAGTGGCTGGAGGGGGAGGAAAAGGACAAAAATTCGTGGAAGAGGGGGGGCTTCGTTCCTGTATTTTTGTTGCTTCGTTTTTTCAGCTGCGGTGTCTTTTGGTTTTGCATCCATTAGTGGGGGGAGTGGGGTGTCAGATGTCAGGGGGAGTGGGTTTGTGGGAAAGAAAACAAAAAGAAAATTCTCTCTCTCTCTCTCTCTGTGTCCTCGGGGGGTCTCACATGCTCTCTCTCTCCGTTGGCGGAGGATCATTTTTTTGGTTTTTTTGGTGTGCAGCTGGGAGCACAAACTGAGAGGGGTGACGTCTGTCTAGTGGGAACAAAAAAGAGAACAAGGGGGAGAAGAAGCTGGCAGCAGCCTTCGTCGAAGGTGGGGTTCAAGAAGCCTGCGATGATTCCTACAGCATCTGTTCAGAGGCTTTTAGCCAAACTGACCCGGTGATGATCACTACTTGTCAGCATGAGTATCACCTTCAGTGTATCCTGGAATGGGCACAGAGAAGCAAAGAATGTCCCATGTGTTTGCGATGCCTCGCACTTAATGATCCGTCGAGCCAAGAGCTTTTAGAGACTGTTCAGCAAGAGCACGTTTGGAGCTACGTTGATTCTGAATGGTAACCAAGTTTAGGATGCTCACGATTTGGAAGGACTTAATGTGCTTGAGGAGAGGATAATGCAACATCTTGCTCATCAGTTGGCACGAAGAGGCATTCTTCGATCTGGTACAGCAGCAAGCGTGCAAAGAACAAGGCAACCTATAGGTGGTGAAACTTTACCGATATATAAGAGAAGAGGTGGTGTAATCATTCATAATCAATCAAGTTTGCAAAGGCACCCTCATTTGGCTGATAGATATCATTTTGAACTGGAACCACTTCAAGAAGAGCAAGGTCACCTTCTTCATCAAATATTGCAAAGTCACTAAAATCATGCATTCTGATTGCTTCAACTGAATGCAAGGAGACATTTACTAGAACAACCCGCACATTCAAGGAGAGATTTCAAGGACGAATCAACAAGGCATCAGATGTCGGAGAGAGTGCAAATGAACTGAGCACAGTGGCAAGACATGTTCTTAAGAGGGTTTCTCCAATGTCGGATGGAAATGAAGATCTTCCATCTGCATTAACGAGGCTTGAAAACATAGGGCAGCCTTTGTTAGGACCAAATTGTTTCACTACAGGTCATGCGCAAGAAATCTATTTGTTCGAAGTTGTGTTATAATTACTAGGATAGACAATTTGCACGTTCTAAAAGGCTGCCCCAACATGGAGTGCAAGATTGGTCTTTGTGTTAGGTTTTCATGTTTTAAAGCATTGATATGATCCAGGATGGAGCCTTGGTTAGTTTCCAACGAGCAACATGGATAATATAGCTTCAAACATTTCCATTTCATGAGTGCATCGGTCATAGTAAGTGTGTCCATGTGGATGACATTAAGATGCAATGGGTCTCTTGTCCTAAAGAACAACGCTCATTGTTGGCATGAATAACTGTAGTGCTAGTGTTTGAGTTTCTGAGGATATGTGACTGTTGCTTCTGTAAAGATTTTCCAGCTAGTGGCGGCAATAGCTGGGGATCCGACACCATCTATTCCCTAAAGTGCCTATGGCAAAGTCCCCCTTTTGTTCATTCCCTCGAGGACATAGGCATGTCACACGTGCAGTTTGGTTACTTCCGATGGCTGGGAGAATCAAAAGTCAAAGTGAAGGGGATTGAAGTCTAGGGGAGGAGTTTTTCATGCAGACATCTTCAAGGTGGTTCTCTCTTGCTGGCAAACAATAGCAGTAAAAGGGGTTTTCTTTTGACAAGTGTCGAAGGGAGCAGAACACGACGGGGGAGTCACCAAGCCGCCAAAGAGAACTTGTGGAGCACACATCCAGTACAACAGGTAATTTTTTTCATCTTCACTTTGTTCTGAAGGGTATGATTGTAGATAGAGAGAAGAGCGTCTGGGGAAAAGAGAGTGTCGAGCGCTATTGAGTTCTGCATATTGGGGAGGAGGTCGACTCTGGGCATACTCAACCTGTATGTCTAACTCGGCTCGTCGATTGAAGGTTCCAGGTTAAGTGTTCACCGAGAGAAGGATTATCACCCACAGGAAGTGTGGTCGGCCGGGATAGTGATCCGCAGCAACAGCTTCTCGCAGCCCAAGTAGAGAGTTTGTTTACAGCAGACTCGACTCATTAAAATTCGATTTAGAGTACATGAACAACCAAATGTGTGGTGGCTGGCAAGTTCTTGAACATTACGGGAATCAGATACACTGAGTTCCCAGGATTGAGTCATCTTCATCTATTGCAGCATATGTCCCCATTGTACTTTGAGGAAGAAGTTGGTTACTCCTGAGCTTGTGGCTCGTTTCTTGTTGAATGGAGGGGAGGGCTATATCCGCGCTTCTAATGGAACAAGGTGCATGAGTATAGAATAGTTCAGGGATTTCGGGACTATTGTCATCTGCATAATTCAATGGGAGAAATAGGTCCGATGCATTTAGCTGCTCAGAATTCTCGAATATAACCATGCTGTAGAGTTTTCAAACTAGTGATTGAGCGTTCGTCGAGGGATTCCCATATATCTGGTGGCTATTGGAGCCATGAAGCTCTTGTCAGGTCTTTATTTCCAGAAGGTATAGAAGTATTGTCATTTCAATTTTATTGAAAAAATTAGATCCTGAAGACTGCTGCTGTCAAATTTAACAAAGGTTGCAAGAAAGTATCCATAACAGTCATGCGTAGATTCTCATATGTGCACTTCAAGATGTTTCCTCTAATTCGCATGGGCATCTAGGTGTGTGGATACATTATATGGACTGAATTCATATTTCACAGGAGTTCACTTTAGCTTACAAGATGAAACCCATCCTTCCTTGAGGCGCTCATATGCACATCTGGATCGGTCACGGATATGCTTCCATGAGAACATGCCCCGTGCTGCTTCCTTGTACGTTATAAGTACATCTTTGAAGGGCAATCTTCATGTTAAAAGAACACTGATGGCCTGAACGTGAAATATCGGTAGGCGTACGGGGTGTTTCCTTTTGAGAACGTGAAAGTGAACGAGTGAGAGGAAAAAGTGGGTAAGGGAAAAGAGAGAGAGAAAAAAAAAAGGGAAAAGAGAGTAGAATGTGTGTAGGGGATGGTAGAAGTATACAAGTGTGTGTATATGAAAGAGTGGTTGAGGTGAGAGAGTGATTAAAGGGGAGGGATAAAAAGAGAAGGGTTCATCAAGGGGTTGATGTGTGAGTGGGGAGCTATATGTATTGGTACGCATGAGATTGTGAGTTAAGTGCGTGAGTGAATGAACGCATTTGAGGGGCGGGAAACGTGCACGGGTACATGAGTGGGTGTATGCATGCTAGGGGTGAAGTGACAGGCAAAGAGAGTGAAAGAAAAGGCATGTATGTAAGAGGAGAAAGGAAAGGAACAGCGAGAGGGAGAAAGGAAATGTGTGTGTGCGTGAGTGCATGAGAGCATATGTATGTGTAGGAGTGAGAGAGAGGAAGGTTGTTAGAAGGGATCATTGGGGTTGGATACTTATCTTTGCACTTATTTTTTCATCCTCTCTAAGGTTACATTGGAGTGAAATTGGGAACTTTGGGTGATAAAAGTTGACCTAACATCAGAAAGTTTAGGCAAAATATCATTGAGTGTATGCACTTTCCCTTGGACTAAGAGTGCTATCAGTATGCATGTGTGTATGTATGTGTCTGTGTATATGCGAGTATGTATATGTGTGTGTATATGTATGTATGTCTATGCATGTGTATGTGTATGTAGGTGTGTATATGAGTATATGTATGTGTATATGTGTATGTGTGTGTATGTATGTATGTATGTATGTATGCATATGCAGGTGCATTGTGTATGCATATGTATGTATGTGTGTGTGTGTATGTGTGTGTATCTATGTGTGTGTATGTATGTATCTATGTGTGTGTATGTATACATGTGTGTATGTGTGTGTATGCATATGTTTGTATAGTGTGTGTATGTGTGTATGTATACATGTGTATACATTGGTATGTGTGTGTATATGTGTGCACGTTTTTATGTATGCATGTGTATACGTGGGTATGTGTGTGTTTTTATATGTGTATATGCGTGTACATTTGTGTGTATGCATGTGTATGTGTGCATCTCTATGTGTGTGTGTATGTGTATGTGTGTGTCTCTATGTGTGTGTAATGTGGGTATATGTATATGTGTGTGTATGTATATGTGTGTATGTGTGTGCATGCATATGTATGTATAGTGTGTGTATGTGTGTGTATAGTGTGTTTGTGTGTGTATATGTGCATATGTGTCTATGTATATTAATGAGAGAGAATTTGATCTTCAAAATCTACAATATACAAGGTGATGGTTTCTTGAGATGATGTGACGGAGGAGAGATCATCCTCAAGGTGACAAGGAGCAATTAAAGATGACACTTTCCTCCACGTGATTTAGCAAGGAGAAGTTATGCCTTCAACTTCTAGGTTTGAGTATTTTTGAATTTTTGTAAAATCTTTATTTTTGAGAAGGATAAGGAAAGGCTAGGGGGTAAGTCATTTGACAAAAATCATATTTATGGAGAGTATGTGATATATACTCTCACCTTAAGTCAATATTTCCTCCAAAGTACAAGAAATAATAGGCTTTGGTTATCTAAAAAATAGCCCTTTTGCATAATTTTGCATAATTTATAGGTACTATTTTTAATAAGTATCCATTCGGCGAAAGGAAAATAAAGAGGGGTTTTTCTTAGTTTGGTAGGAAAAGTCATGCATACCTATAGTATAGTGTATGGAATTTCATGTACAATCAAGAAATTCAAAGATTGGCTCAGTATAATGGGAGTTTGAGGCTCCACAAGACCCCCTTCCATCACTATTTGAGAAAAAACTTCAGCACCTGAATCTAAGAAATTCCCATTTTGGAAGAGGGAAAAAGAGGTGCATTAGCTATGGATGGATGGGAAAAAGTATATATGCTAAGAGTATGGTATATGGAATTCATAATGGAATCATTAGATTCATCAAAATAATAAGTTAAGGAGGAATTTAACTTCCTCAAAAACCCACTTCCCATACTTTTTGGAAAAAATTCAGATGTTAACTTTTGTCAAACTCCACTTTTGGGAGTAAGAACAAAGATCATTTAAGAGGCTTCCCATGGATTATTGTATACATACATGAAGTATGGTGTATTTATTACCATGGAGATTGAGAAAATCCAAGAAAAATCCACATTAGGAATGGATTAGAAGCTTGCTAAAAGCTCCCATTTAAGTTTTTGCATGAATGTAAAAATCTTGATTTAAGCCTCTTTTGGAGAGAAAATTAGCATGCACCAAGGGAGCATCTGGAAAGGTAAAAATAGGCCCAAGAATCTTCATATATTTCTCTCTAATATTATGGAGAGAATTTTAGGATTTACGTGATGAAAGAATGCTTTTGGGCATTCCAAAAATCACATTTTCACACTTTTTCTAGCCCCTCCACCATTCCACTAGTTTGGCATGTCCTGCTTGGAAAGGCCATATCTTGAGCTAGAAAACTCTGAATTGGACTTCCTGTGGCTGATTTTGAAGAACTCAAGGTCTATTCTCAGTTTATGAAAAAGAAATTCCAAAAATATGTATTTTTGTAGGTTTGTGTAGGTCTGAAAAGTCTAAATAATTTTTGGCAACTACCTTCCTGGAGCCATATCTTACAAACCGGGAAGGCGATTGAAGTAATTTCACTATGAGACACTTGAACATGATGTATATTTCAATTTTGTATTATTTCTAGGTCCTAATTTTTTTTTGCAGGTCTACAAAAATATTACATATGCATTTTTGGGATAAATTTGCATTGTTTTGGTAATCATCTTACCATGCTTTATGTTTTGGGAAGTGATCCGATGTTTTCGGACACTTCAAATTTTATGTTAGGACCTGAAGAGGAAGCTACAGAGGTCTTGAGGTTCATCGAAAAGGACTTGGATGCATGCGATTCCGATATCAAACCATTCAGGGATGTATGGTTTATATTTTTAGGCATTTTACTTTATGTTATGGCATGTTCTGTGTGTACATGCATGGATTGGAATGCATACATCAAATGTTGATCATTTTTCTAATTCTAAAAGTATGGATCAACTTGCTAGGAGTACACTTTTTGATTGTTTGTAGGAGATGGTTGCAAGAACTACATGGTTATGCAATAAAGAGATTGTTGCTAGCATTTTTTTTTATGTTTCTGCAGGTTATGGAGTCCATGTATGAGTATACGGCGTGCATGGCATGGGCTTGTCAAGACCTATGTTGTTGGATGGCCTGTGTGCCATTGAGTTTATGGCTAAATTTTTTTGGGACTCCATTTCCTTGAGGAAATGCTATCGAAAATTTTCCCACCTCATGACGTTATATATGCACTTACTTTTAGGTAATAATGTTATGGCATGTTAGCATGCCTTCTCTGCAAACATCAGTAAGGTGTTAGCGTGTTTGTAAAGCATGTATTTCATGGACATAGGACCATTATAGTAATATAGATAAGGCAACTTCATTAGAAATAGGATCCCTACACATAATCCTTATGGATTTAGATCATAGGATTGCTAAGGGGAAGGACATGTACCTTCACCATTAGTAACTTGCACAAGCAATCCTATAGGTTATAGGAAGTTGCATAGATGCATGGGAGATACATTTATGATCATCTCCAAAGTAGTGAAGATTTACTTATCTTCACAAGAGTCTCACCATATGATTAGGAGACTATGGGGTATTATGAAGAATATCCAAAGAGTGACTAGTTTCACTCATGCACATCACATGAGCAAGTAGTGAAGCATTTCTGCTTCACTACTAAGGAAACCAATTAGATGGGATCACAGAGATGGGTTTCATCAGATAGCATCGATGGGTGCTTATGTGATTCAAGTGATGGTTAGGAAGGCCACATGCATGGCACTAAAATCCTTTGTGAAGATAAGCTGAAGATAGAGCAAGCCTTACAAGATGCTCTATAAAAACTACAAGTATAGGAAGAGGTGACATAAGCACTAATGATGTAGGTGAAAGAACTTATTATTCCCAAAGTACTAGTTGATGTAGCCATGGGATCCAATGTTTAACCATTCCCATGGAGGATAATTTGGAGAAAGAGGTACATCCCCTTTCTCCACCCCTTGATTCATTACATGTGCCAAGGGAATATATCTCAGATATAGATACAATTCCAGTTTCAACTTCATGACAGAAAATAGAATGGGCAAAGTTGGTGGCATGATTAAATGTAGAATTCAAGAATGAGGCTGCCAAATGTATTAAGAAAGCAAAGATTAAGAGCAAAGATATAGAGAATATTTTGCATCCATTTCCAATGCCATATGACACTTTGAAAGAGAAAACATGAAGATACTTAAAGAAACTGACAAAGAAGAATCGAGATGATGATTTGAACTTTAATGTAAATACTTTCAACTATTCTCATGAATAGTTTGATGTAATTAACCCAATATGGAAGAATAAATTTTTGGAAAAACATCCTACTTTGATCCCACAGTGGGTAGACATGTCGTATCTATTACAAGTAAATCCTGAATTTTGTCCTAAGCCAAGGATATGATCTTGGCAAGAATTCTAGGAGGCACAAAGAAAGGGTCAGATCAATAAATATTGGCTCAATTACCCTTTACTATCGAGTGCACCACATGATTATTTAGTCAATGAAGACTATATATGATTCAAACAATAGAGCATTGGATGAAAGTACACTCCTGCATGTTAGATCTAGCCATCAAAGCCACAAGCAAAATTTTGGGTATGATAATAAGAGTTTTGAAAGTATTTAAATATGTGAAGTATAATTTCTTGACTTTGTTAAAAATTAATAAAGGGAAAAAAGTATTGCTTTTTTATATTTCTATCACACCAAGTAGAGCCACACTAATAACATATTTCTCCTATCTCATATTTTTTTCAAAGCGCATACTTACAAACCTTTGAAGAGGCCTTTTTAATGGGATTTTTTGAGATAGATTTAGAGATCTTTCTTCAGATAACTTCTAGCCTCGATGCTTGATTGGTATCTTACGAATTGCATTACTATTCTTATAACAAATTTTCCCTTGATGATCCCCTCAAAATAGAGCAATGGAATGAATCTGTGATGAAGCATGCAATGAATTTAAGTCAACAAGAACAAAGGATTTATAATGCATACAACAAGTGTTAGAACTGCTTTGTGGGAGATGGTAGAGTTCAACATAAGGGATGTGTGGTAATGTGCAATATACTTCAAGTATAGAAGTCCTAAATGAATAGGCAAAGCAACAAAAGAAAGAAGACATAAGAAGAAAAGAATAGGTGCCCAATAAAAGGTGGATTCAATGTAAGTGGTGCCTAACGACAATGTAATAGTTGGGAAGCTTTCAAAAGATCATAAACATTCACCATACTCATCCAACCAGAGAAAGAGATTCAAGAAACAAAGGGAAAAAGCTTGAAGTATTGAAAGGGGAGATTTCAAAAGATTAAGCAAAGGATTAAGTTAGATTATAAACCAAAGGTAGATGGTGGAAAAAGCCCTTTCTAGTGAGTACTTCAAGCATAAATATAACATAGATACTTAGTATTATTAGCCCATAAGATCATCAACCAAACCAATAAGAAGCTCTATCATGCATAATAGATACTAGGAGGGGAAGAGTGTTGCAACGAAGAGAATATAAGTGCCAAAATAGTGATGAAGAAAAAGGGACACCAAAGTTTTCATTTAAAATCCTCATTGATGATGTAATAACATACACGAAAAGCCTTGTATTTATGAACTAAGAGGAGTCCTCTAGTTTCACACTCCCAACCATGCATTATACTCAATTATCCCTTAAAAATTTAGTAAAATTTCAACAATTCATAGAAAATCTTCCTAAAGTCAATAAACCTCTTCAAATCTTAATCATATATAATGAGAATATTCAAATGCCTCCTCATGAGTATGTAAACCTCCAAGATCCTTCAAAACAAAGTACTTTCCACAACTCCAAGCTTCATAAGCTAGATATAAATGTAAGCTCAAGTATGTGCAATCAATGCTTACATGTATGTATATGCATACACTTAATATGTAAGTGTATTAGATCACTTCACACACATTCAAACACTTTTTGTACACGTTCTTCAAGATACACACAAGCTCAAAGTACTCCTTCAATGAAATATGAGAGAGAGAGAGAGAATGAACATATAGATTGAACTAAGAAAGATACATATAGTGTGCTACTATTACTCCATTGAGTGTAGGAGTATAGATAACACTTCAACTACACAATATGAAGAGTAGCACCAATGCTATGACAAAGATGAGGACTAGAATGGACACTCCTATGAGTAGAGGAGCTCAAAGAAGAAGTGGGCTGTTCTTCTCTTTATATAGATGATGAGTATTGGATCTTGAGTGGATTGAAAAGGTAGAGTAGGTAGCAGGAGGGGTCCTCTCAATCTAGTTGGTTGATTGACTCCTCATTCTCAGCTTGATCACCTCCAAAGTGAGATGCATGTATTTAGGCATTTCTTTTGCTTGATTTGCTCATCATAAAGTAGGTGCAAGCACACTAATGGGCTTCCGAAACATTTACATGGGTCTTTTTCAGCTTTAGTCATTGAGTAAGGCTTATTTATAAGCTATGCTCACATTTAAATGACTTAAGAGCTTGTTCTTATGATCTATTCAAGAGAGAACTAAAACTAAGTGATGCAACTAAGAAAGGAAAGGAAAACTTGACATTGGGCTTCACAATTGAAGCTTGTACATTTTTAACACTTCCCACATAAAGTTGATGCTTGGAATTGACTGGTGAATTCTTGGAATCCGGTTTGGCCATAAAGCTTATGTCAAACATGTACTTTACCCCAAACATCGATCCTTCACATTTTCATTTGGCCTTCTGGGGCTCAAGTTCCAACCTTTTCCTAAAAATTCTTTGCATCTCAAGAATTCATATAAATTTCCTTCATATACTTTTGTAATCTTTTTCATGAGTTAGAAAAAGACCTACCTATGAGATTTCCTTCCTTATGCATTCTTCCTCTTGCTTGCAGATGTGGTTCTTTTGCTATATTTTTGGCTCTCACTAGCTTTGCTCTGTGTGCCCTCTCTTGCTTGTCTACTCGATGTAAATTGAAAGTGACACTACCTCCATTATTTATAGGTAATCTCTTCCCTTGAACTAGATATAATTGGATGTAACTAGGTGCAACTACATTCAACTAGGAGTAACCAAGTTTTCTCTACTAGGTATAATTAGCCTCATTTTGATGTAAGTGACTAGATTGACCAAATTGGTTTCTCGATCCAACTGAAATGTATCTTGACAACATGTTTTTAGTTAAATTCGAACCAAAGAGATATGATATATTTTTGGAAAATATCAAAATGTAGAAATTACTTTTTCTTGGAATAGCACCTATTAAGAAAATATGTTCAAAGCTTGTCTCTTTGCTCCTATTTATCAAAGCCAATGAATCCAATGCTAAAGAGTCTAAACCCTTTGATTATCTTTAGCATTAGTATTTCTCAACATGAAATTTTGAGAGCCCCTTTTGTTCATGCCAAGACCTTCCTTGTCTCCATTGATCCTTATAGAGCAATGATTCTTATGTTCTCTATTGAGTCTTCTAATTTATCTTAGAGCAATAGTGTTCATCATATCATTGTTGATCATCCACATGTTGATCTTGTTATGGGTTGAAGTGCATGTGGAAAAAATGAAAAAGGACAGGAGACTAGACCAAATACATTCTTCAACTATAGAAGAAGGCCTTGTGAAGTAAGTGAAAAAAATATTTCAACTCCTTACTTCAGATAGAAAGGCTTCTTTAGATATTATGAAGCATTTTGTGGTAGAAACTTAAGCAGAAAAGAGAGAATCCTTCAATTTAGATAGTGAAAGACAAGCTATATATCTTGATACTAGCATGCAAATGATTGAGGATAATATGTCAGTAACACAGGTTTCATATGAGATCAAAAGAAGACATGTCTATCCCATTTTCCTTGCCTTCCTAAATCTAATGGAGATGAAATCCTTGTGCAAATGCATTTGGTATGTGCTCGAACATACAATGGAAATCTAAGATCTAAGGTTATGTTCACATATATCAATGTGCATAATGATCCAAACATCATTGCCTTTGTGCTTCATAGAGCTTTGCAATCATTGGAGGGTCATTTGCTACAATGTTTTTGTTTGTAGATTGATAAAAGTGTAAGAGAGAATACAAATTCTACACTCTTTGGATATTTATGCATGCTTGTTGATAAACAAGTGTTTAGAAAGTTAAAGACACTTTTGTTTTAGTTGGGCATACTCATGATCACTTCAATCAAATGTTCAATACATTTTGTACGATATCTATATATCATAGTGCTTTTACTCTTTCAACATTGATTGTTTTGATTTCTAAAGTTTATACTCCAAAGCTTGAAGTTCAACATCTTACATATGTTTATGACTTCAATGAGTGAAGGTGTATCTTCGTGGAATGATCTTTTCGTCCATCAAGAAGGTACTATAAAGAATAACATTGCAAGCTATTGGCCCATTGACATTCCATTTACATGGGATTTTAATACACAAAGGTTGATTGTGGACCAAACATGTAATACACATATACCTTAAAGTTTAATAGATCCACCGAAAAGGAACATTATTTAGGTCCAATCATGAAAAAGTAGGTTGAAGCACAATGACATGGCAATTTGAAGGAAATAAATGTTGAGCACTTATTGTAGTCCTTGTTGAGGGTGATGAATCGTCCAAACCACTATGGCTTGCAAAAGTTCTAGATGTCACTAAGGATATATTTCAAGACAGAATAACCTCCGTGATAATCTGTCGGTATTATACTAAAAGTAATAATGCATTTCATAGGCAAATAAACTTTAGAAATGTTATTGGATGCCAAATGATCAGGTTCAAAAAGGAAAAAGGATATTCAGAGTACATATCTTCTTAAAACCGATGAGGTAGGTATTCTTGCTTATGTTTTTCTCTTAACAAAAAAAGGAAACTTGAGAAAATCAACCAAGAATATGATAAAGAAAAACTTGAATATCTATGTGAGATAGGTAATCAAAGGAAATCAAGAAGATCCATGCTTGAATTTGGTATGTACTTATATGAAAATAAGGCTCTTGTTGCTAAGGAAGAAGAAAAAGAGAGTTCACAATAGTCTAAAGGTGGAACAAATGCATAAAATGAGGGGGGACATAGGCATAAATGAAAATTCTAGTTTCACATGAAAATTTATGATTATTTTGATGTTATGCAAATGGTGCAAAGTATCTCATGTGATGAAATCATTTTTTGTACTATATGTGAATCTCAATATACAATCCTCCTTTGTAAATATGTTTAAATTGTTGTCGTTGTAGAGTCCACTAGAAGTGTGACAACTACAACCTTGGTACAAGTCGTGACTAGAGCCCAAGCACTACAATAGATTGTAGGAGTAGATCAAGACAAGAAATAAGAGGCTACTGAAATAGAGGGTGCAACTAGGAAAATAACCAGAGCTTGGAAGGATAGCCAAGTGAGAATGAAAAGACAATGGGAAAGAAAGATGAGTGAATTAGAGGAAATCTTAAACAAAATGAAAACAAGACTGATAGAGATCACATCTCAAAAACACTCTCAAATCCCACCTTCATCATCTCATAAAAACCATCCATCAGTAATACCACCACCCAGAGCTTGATCATTCCTAGTAGATCCTACTCTTGAAGACTTGGATATGACTTTCAAGGCTTATTAGAATTGAATTCAAGAAGGGCTGAATGTGTTAGAGCTAGAAAATGTTATCCCCGAGCGAGCCTAGAGATTGAGAGAACAAAACTTTGTGTGAAAATAAGAGAACTAGCTCAGGCTATGTTCATTGCAAGATGCCTTTTCAATCACACTTACTAAGAAAAGTCAAAATTAAATTTTCAAGGATTACTGGAGAGATTAGAACAAATAATAGGTAAACCTAAGATGTCGGCTACATCAAATGGCCAATGTAGTGGAAGTTAGAAGCTAAGCTTACCCCCTAAAGAGGTCTACGTTCCCAACTCTACGACTGATGGATTTTCTCCCTTTGTAAATCAATATTCCCAAGAGTTGTTCTTGCGAGGTTTTGAAGAGGAGAAATGGACCAAAGAGAGCAAGAATCCTTCTATTGAGATAGTGGATGATCTTCATGATCAATTCCCTCAAGAAATTCCATCTACCTAGGAGGAACAAGAGGATATGCAGTCAAGTGAGCGACTAGACTTTGAATCCCATTCTGTGCAAGAACTACCCACTTTACATGCCCATGGGAGTCCAATTCTATTCACATGAGAGCTCCCATGGTTGTGGTAAGAAACGATGAATCAGTTCCACCAAGGAACATGGAAGTAGTGAAGAACACTAAGGCGTAGTTCCACCTCACCTCCTAGGAGCTACTAAAATGTAAAATGGAATTGTGGAAAAACATAGAAAATCAATATCAAAGGTAGCTAGAACACATTCTCAGGTAGGATCACATAAGACAATACTAGAGATACCCTTGGACAAAATAGGAGACATGAGCAAAGGAGAAGAAGGAAAAAACTATCTTCCCATAACTTATCATGGCTATACAACCAAAGAAATTCTGGATTCAAGAGCTAGAGTTTCTATTGCCACCACCTCCTTGTGGAAGCATTGGGGCAAGCCAACACTCAGACCAACAAGAATGAAATTGCAAATGGTAGAGGAACATATTGAGAAACCCCTAGGGTTACTAGAAGGGATAACTCTCACTACATGCACTATGGAGTTTGAACATACATTTTCCATATGTGATTTTGGTAAGAATCACATTTATGAGATGATTTTAGGAAGACCCTTCATGTACTAGTTGTAGATAGTGCAAGATTGGGGAACCAATTCCTTGTACTTACAACACTTAGAGGTAACAATTAAAGTCAATCTCAAGTATTATTCTCACAGAGATATACCACCCTTACAATGGAACCTAGTCCATAGAACATTAGATGAAATGGAGTTGGTGCACTCCATAGGATCAAAATATTCATGGATGCATGAAGACACTCATTTATGTAAGGTTTCACGGGAAGAAGAGCAAAGAATAACATCTAGAAGCATAGGAATGAAAAAAAACCCTAGATCAGTTCAAGATCAAGCCTACACACTTGTGGTGTTTCTAGATGAAGAATTTGAGCCCCACAGCTGGGCAAAAATTGTAGCCACAATGGACATAGCTGTCAATGAAGAGCTGTCGACACACCATTGTTACGAGGATGGCTATGGCATCTCGGTTTTCACCATAGAATTTCTAGTGTTTGATTCAATTCTAAATGAATGTGAGCCTAGAACAATTGTAACAAATGAAGTGAGTGATGAGGGTGGTGAATCCATCATGTTTGAACCCTTTTTTGATGAATCCGAGGAAGAGTATCTTTATGTGGTAGAGGGTAGGATGGTGGAACCTAAAACATATAAACTTGAGAAGAAATTGACTACAACAAAAGATTCCACAAGTGAGAAGAAGAGAAAGAAAAAATCACCCACACAAGAAGATGAATATTTAAGTGAAGAAGAATAATATCTTTTTCTAATCTCTATCTTATTGTCTCTCTCTCTCTCCCCTTCTTTCTACCTCCTTCTCTTTCAATTTCTATCTCTCTCTCTCTCTCTTTCTCTTTTTTCTTCTCTCTTTTGATCTCTGTCTCTCTCTCTCTATTGCAGGTTATTCAAGAAGTCCATCAAGCATAAACTATGGCTAATTATTGTAAGTACATTTTTCATTGTTTGTATATAATTTAAATTATTTTATTTTCATTAATTATCATATTCACACTTACTCATTCATATGCACATATACACATATACATGAACATGCATGTTCACACATATACACACACATACATATGCACATACGCACACACATATACACACACACATACACATGCACATGCACATACACACATACATGCACATACACTTACACATACACATACACATACACACATACACATACACACACACACATACACATACACACACACATAAACATATGCATATGCATAAACATATCTACAAACACATAAAAGGACATACATGCATGCATTATTGTATATACACATACACATACACACATTAACACATACTTATACACATGCATATACACATTCATATGCATGCACATACACATGGATGCAAATGGAGATGTATGCACATGCACATGCATGCTCATAAATTTACACATGCATATACATAAACATGTATATATATATATATACATTCATACACATACATATGCACTTACATACATGTACACACACATACACATACACATGCACATACATACACACAAATATGCACATACACTTACACATATACATATACACACACATACACATGCACATACACTCACATACACACATGCACAGACATACATTTGCACACACATACACACACATGCACATACATTCACATATGCACATACACTTACACATACACATGCACATACATATATATACACACACTCATACTGTTGGTCGTAGATCCTCCTGTGACCCTCCTATTTTTGGGAGTAGGTCTGCACAAACTCCAAGACAAAAGTCCAGCCGATGGAGCGAAGAAACATGGAGAGCTTTTTTTATTGTCCTCCCAGCCATGCACGTACTTCCATATGATCTCTCTATCATCATAGATACTCCCAGGTGGCTACTCACATGACGGATAAGAGGTAGTTCATACCTCTTTCCTAAGAGTCCTATGAGTTCTCTCAGATAACATTTCCTTCCCCTTAGTTCCATTTATGTCCTCAAAAATGGGATTGGAAAGTCTAATAGAAAGAGAGAAATAAGGGAAATAGTACTCCCACTATATCCCCATGTACCTCATGTACATGGTCATATCTCCGTGTTGTTTCCCTGTATCCTTCCCCTTAAGAAGACTCTTGGGAAGGTAATCTAAAACTGGGAAACCGTCTCTAAATTGTGCTAACCTACTTCCATATGGAACTATCTTTTGAACTATCTTTCCATTTTACTAGACACTCTTTATATAAGTGACTTCTCGTCCGTTTCTCTCGCATTCGTAGTATGCTCCCAAGCTCATGTGGAATAGATTGAACAGAAATAGGCTCTACTATCTCACTATCTGGAATGAGGTTATCAAATTCACCCAGCCTTTTCTTAAGCCGACTAACATGTTCTTGCAAGTCGCACTGTTTCTTGGGGTGTCTACTTAAAGCTGTGAATCAAGGATGATGTGTTATGTCTGATACCACTCTTGTAAAATTCCACAATGAATTCCTCTAGCACTTGACCTATCTCTCAATAGTTGCGACTATCCAGGGGTTGAAACCAAGCTAAGGTAGTACCTTTAAGAGTCAAACCAAATGCCTCAAACTATGTGAACAAGTCCTCAACCTGTTTCACTCTTAACACTTGTTTGAACTTGGCCACATGATCATAAGGATCTCCGAATGGATCAAAATAGTTCTTCATGGCCTTGACCACTTGAGAGGGTCTAAGGGTTCTCAAATGCTCTCTGGGTCTGGGCACTAGAAACTCATGTTCATCTCTTTGATGCCTATGTGATCTGTGTCTCTCTTTCTGGTCTTTCACCCTCATGTCTTGATTTGTCTCTACCCATAGTGTGTGCAAAGCTTACCTCTGGTCTCTCTCTAGTTCTTTCCCTTTGGGTTTCATGAGCCTTGGATGATCCTGCTCCTTGGAGACCATGGGAAACACTAAATCTCGATGGAGGGAAAATTGATTCACCTTGCCAAGTGTATGCATGCCTATCCTTCTCTGTTACCAAGAACAGTTTCTCTGATGTGTGATCTAGATAGAAAACTTTCCCTGGTATCTCCGGATCCTTGAATTCATAGATGATGACTACTGGGTTGGGTCGATCTGGCCTGAATCTCCAAAAGGCTTCCTCCGTTTCTCTATTCAAGAACAGTTCTATGCTTTGTTATCTTGAGGGATCCAATCTAGAGTGATTACTCTAGTCAAGACTGACTTACCTCTAGGAGTCTTGGGTTCTCTTCCTAGGTCTCCTTTCTCTAGGTCTCCTAGCTCGTTCTCAGGAATGATGTTTCCCAACTCATCTATCCTATCTGGTAGGCTGGTAACCCCATACATGGTTCCTTCCTTGTCAATATATGCACCCTCTTGGAACTTGACCACTGGGTGTTCCAGTCTGAAGGGTTGATCTGGATTTTTGAGTTGGACCACTGATCGTCTTAGGCCATCCTCATAGATGCGTGCACCTAGTTGGTTGGTCCTGATATACTCCAATTGTGTTTTATAAGGACCTTATGGTGTCTGTAAATAGGAAGTACCTGAGCGACATGTGGGTCTCTTCATGTTGAATGACATTTCTAAGTCACTTGTGTCGTGACTTAGCACGTAGGGATAACCACTTAGTTGATGTGCCCAAGAATTAGCTGTATGGTTGACACTAGCCTCAAATGATCTAATGCTTTGCCTATCCTTTCCTAAGTGTCTGCCAGATCTTAGGTTCATAAGATTTGTCTACAAGTCCAAAATTTCCCCTTGTATTGCTCAAAATCCTTTGGAACTCCTTGGTTTCCTAGTCCACCCGAGCTTTCCAACAAACCCAAAATCACAGCAAACAGATTTCTTATGAGAAAGTTATGCGAATTCAAGGTTTTGGGGGTTAAAACAAGGGAACAGGACCTCTCTAGGATTGCTTCAAAGGAGGCGACACACGACACTAAGTAAATATCGGTGATACTTGGAAGCAGATGATACACGATATTTGGCAGATGTCGTGACACTTTGCCACACGACACTCGACACCTGATTGGTCACAACATTCGACACCTGAGGGATATCGCGATACTTGACCCTACATGACACTCAACACTTGTGAGATGTCGTGATACTTTGCCACACGACACCTGAGATCACGACATATGACACTTGGTAGATGTCGCGACATGTGATCTCCACAACAATCGACACTTGTCAAATGTCGCGAGACAAACATGATATTCGACACTTGTTGAATGTCGTGATGCCACCACGATACTCGACACTTGTCAAATGTCGCGAGACAAACACAATATTTGACATTTGTTGAATGTCGCGATGCCACCACGATACTCCACACTTGTCAAATGTCACGAGACAAACACGATATTCGACAAGAGTAAATATCACGACACTTAACCGCGGGAAATCACGACACCTAAATGTCACGACACTCAACCATGGGAAATCACGACACCTAGATTTTTTGGAGTCCAAATTAAATTTTTTTTGCAAATATGAGTACCTTGTGTCCTCTTTGTCACTCTTATCTGTCTATAGATGCAAAATCTCTCTTCAAACCCGTGATATCACACTCACGACATTTGGCGCAGGTCTTGTCACGTCGGAAACTGATCACTCCATTTTTTGGGTATTTTGGTAGTATTTCTCCAACGTTTCAGCTCTGCACCCCCTCTAAGCTCCTTGATCGTAGCCACAAATGATAAATGAGGTGAATGTTCTCTAGAAATGGAAAAACTTGAGAAGATGAAGGTGGGTGGAGATGGTGACGATGATGAAGATGAAGGAGAAGAAAAACTCAAAAACTGAACTGAAAATGGTGATTTTTTACGTTCTAATGTCGCTACTCTACGTCTTACCGTCACATGCTCGTCCTCCAAGCTCTCTCCCCGGCAATAGTGCCAAATTTGGTGTCACTCTAGCATAATGGCAAGTACCAACATGAGGAGCTTCACCTCATAAATGTCAATCCACAAAGATGTGAGGATTAGTATGAAGATTATGAGCAAGTGATGGCACAGGTGTGTGAGTGAAAGCACACAAGCATGCACACAGATGCACACACATGCACAAGGTAAGAGCAAAGAGTGGAACAATGGAAAGCTTCAATTACAAAAGAAAACTCTTACAAAGCTCAAATCTACAACAAGCTAACCTAAAAAATGAGCTCTCCAGCCCTTTTTATAGTTTTTTGAGTGGTTTTGGCCCTGTCCAGACCTAGTGTCCGGCCTAGTTAAAAATTAGGTTCCAAGGCTTATTTGGGGGCTCAAACCGAGTCTAAAAATTATGAAAATGGGTAGGAGCTACTTCTAGTACTCCTCAAGCTTGAGTCCTTGGCTTGAACAAAATAGAGTTACAAAAATAGAAAATGATATTTACAATGGTTTTTAGTGATAAAAATCACTATTTTTATGGGGATTTCCTATGAAAATTTGACATGTGCTTCTTTTAGCTCCCTACTTGCTCCTTCTTCTTGTGTGTCCACTTCCTTGATGCGCTTCCATGCTTTTTCCTTGACCTTGAGCTTCAACATGTAGCATTTGGAAATCCCCTGTATTCAACCTCTGTTGAAGATAGAGCAATAGTAGGTTGCTTCTTGGAAGACCATGAAATGGGCTTATCACCTGCAAAAGACAGATATCCATAAGTACTCCTTCTGTCATCCTTACAACCTGCCCAATTTGCATCTGAGTAAAGCTTAATATCCAAATGATGTATATGGGAAATAAAGACCTTGATTTTGAGTACCCTTTAGATACTTCAAAATCCTTTTGGCAAGTTCCAAGTGAGGTGCCCTAGGTTTATGCATGAATTGACTTAAAACACTTACACCACAAGATATGTCAATCCTTGTCAAGGTTGCATAGTTTAGACTTCCAACTATGCTTTGATATCCTGCAATGTCTTGAAGCAAATCCCTTCATGCGCACTCAATTTATGATTTACCTCCATAGGGGTGCTAGCTACCTTTGCATTTTCCAAGTGGAACTTCTTCAACATGTCTTGCACATATTTCCTTTGAGTGATATAAATTCTAGAATTTGTGTACACCAATTCAAGTCCAAAAGAATACTTTAGAAATCCTAGGTCACTCAATCTGAACTTCTGCATCATTAGGTTCTTGATTTGGTTGATGCCATTGGCATCACTACCTATAAGTATGATGTCATCAACCTACACACATAAGTATATCATTTTTGAGTTGCTTCTCATGACCAACAAAGAAGAATCTGCCTTGCTCATTATGAATCCTTGATCTTGAAGGTAGGTAGTTAACCTATGATTCCATGCCCTAGGTACCTGCTTCAAACCATAAAGAGCTTTGTTCAATTTGCACACATAATTTACCTTGCTTGGTTCTTCATAACCAGGAGGTTGAGCCATGTAAACCTCCTCTGAAATTGAGTCATTTAGAAAAGCATTCTTCACATCTAGTTGATACATATTCCAATTCCTAGATGTAGCCACACTTACCAATACTCTAATGGTTCACATTTTAGCCATAGGCAAAAAAGTCTCTTCATAATCAAATCCTTCATGTTGTGCAAAATCCTTAGCCACAAGTCTAGCTTTATACCTATTTATGGGTCCATCTGAGTTCCTTTTGATTCTATAAATCCATATAGAACCCATTACCTTCATTGACGCCTTCTTGGGTACTAGTTCCCAAGTATCATTCTCTTAAGTGCTTCTATTTCTTCATCCATAGCCTCCTTCCATTCAGCCTTGGTACTTGCTTCTTCATATGAAGAAGGCTCTTCAAGTGATAAATCTTTAGCAAGATAAATGGAGTGCTTAGTAACTAATGAAGTATCATACCCATATCTGATTGGCTTCTTACTCTCTCTTTGTGATCTCCTTAGAGCTTGGTTGGATGATTCAGGTAAGTCTTCCAACCTCTTCATCTTGGCCTTGCACTTTGATTTCCATGTTTTGAACTCCTCTAGGTTGATGGTGTCGTCATCATCTGATTTGATGTCTTCAACTTGACTTGGCTCCTCCTTGGAGACACTTGGAAACTCCTCCTCCAAGTCATATGGCAATTTGACTTTCCTGCAGTCACTTTCAAACCAAGAATCATTCTCATCAAACACATCTCTACTGACTATAAATCCTTTGTTGGATGGATTATAAAACCTATATCCTTTCTGAATTAAATCATGCCCTATGAAGATGCACTTCTCTACCTTAGGGTCTAGCTTACCTCTAATTTGAGATGGAACATGCACATAAGCAACACATCCAAATATTCTATAATGATCATGTGATGGCCTTCTACCATGCCATGCTTCATATGGGGTCATCCCATCAAGTAATTTGGATGGCAACCTGTTAATAAGATAAGTGGCAGTAGAAACACTCTCTATCCACAAATAATAAGGCAATTTCTTTTCATTAAGCATTGATCTAGCTGCTTCCACAATCAATCTGTTTCTCCTCTCGGGTACCCCATTTTGCTCATGGGTATACCTTGTAGTAATATCGCGTTTGATACCTCTTTCTTGCAAAAATGCATCAAATTAATTTGAGAATTACTCACCTCCTCCATCAAACCTTATCCTCTTAGACTTATTTATGTTTGATTTTCCACAAGTGCAAGATACTTCTTGAAGCAACTGAACAGTTCATCTTTATGTTTCATAAAGTAAAAGATAGTCCACCTACTGAAATTATCAATGAATGATACATAATACCTTGAGGCTGAAATTGAAGGGTCCTTGCTTAGTCCCCACACATCTTTGTGAACAAGTTCCAAGTAATCCTCATGCATGTAGCCTTTCTTTGTGAAGGGTAACCTGTGTGATTTACAAAACTGACATGCACCACATTTATAGATCATATGTTGCTTGGATACATTAGGTTTCCCAAGCACACATTGATCTCTACATATTTGCTTCAAGGTTCTCTCACCAATATGCCCTAATCTTTTATGCCAAATCTATAAATCAGAAAATGTTTGATCCTTGTAATATAAAGTGCAATGTTTCTACTATCCTCAAGCTCAAATGTAAATAATCTACCTGTTTTTTTCTCCCTTGGAAATTCTCTTGAATCCATGTTGGGGATCCTCCACAAAAGCTCCTTATTTGTTGAACCTAACCTGCAAACCCTTTTGCACTATTTGTCCAACACTCATCAAATTCTTGGTGATTGTAGGTACATAAAGAACCCTGCTCAACAGATTTCTATTCCCATATGAAGTTTTGGCATTTCCTACCTTGACTACTGAATCCTTGGTGTCATCACCTATTTGTACTTCGTGCTTTCCCTTGGGCTCCTCAAGATCAGAAAGAAGAGCTACATTTCCTGCTACATGGTTTGAACATCCAGAGTCAATATAGAAGAGGTGTTCATCATTCATACCTTGTTTTGAAGTCATATTCATAATAAGAAGGGAATCCTCTTGATCCTCTATATAATTGTTGAATTCCTTCTTGATTTGTATCATCCTTGATAGTTGTTATTGTAATTGTTGTTGTCGCCATGGTTGTAGCCTTGATTATGGTTTGATCTTCCTCTTGATTGTGAGTAGCCACCTCTTTGATATCCTCTTCCTCTCTGATTCTTGAAGTTCCTATAGCACTCATATGTAGTGTGATTAGTCAGTCCACATATATTTCATGGGGAAGAGTTGAAGGGTCTCCCCCTACCTTGCATTCCTCCTCTGCCCCTTCCTCTTGAATTACTACCTCTCCCTCCATAGTTAGCTTGAGAAGTAGTACTTGCATCCTCTACTTTTTTGTTTTTCCCTTTATCTTTAGACCCCTTTATCTGTGGATAGGGAAGAAGAGTTTTTACCTCTTGATGGTTCTCCATTTTTTGTTGAGCTTGGCTTCATGGTTAAAGAGTTGTCCCATGAGTGTGGTAAGATATGGAATCTGCATGTCCATGTAAAGGTTGTTGGAGTTTATTGATCTCCAAAGTACAGCTAGAAGTAGGTGAAACCCAACAGGACCTAGTTGACTTTTTTACAAACTTGTATGCACAGACCAATTTTCTTGCAGAGAAAATTGCTCTTTACTCACTTGGAATTTTCCAAAACTGTTTCACACACATAAACTAGACTCTAAGAGCTTTCCAACAAGATATAGAACACCTCAAATGGATAAATACACAATGAGCTATGACCTCTGCAATATGCAGCTTTAATGGAGACCTTGAAACAGAGATGAACCTGAGGACACACACCACTTGCAGAGACTACTGCTCTTAACTCACACCTTCAATGACTTTGAAACTTTCCAGAATACAAGTAGACTTAAAGAGCTTTCTAACAAGCCAAAGAACACATGATTTGGATACATACACAAGGAGATATGACCTCTGCAAGTTTGAGGTTTAATGGAGACCTTCAGCAGGGATAAAAAACAGAGAACACACACTACTTGCAGAGAGTATTGCTCTCAGCTCACAAATCCAATGATTATGACAATTTACAGGAAGAAAGTAGACAGTAAGCGCTTTCCAATGAGCTATCAAACATGTAATTTGGATATATAATGAGGGAGATACAAGCTCTGCAATCTCTGCATACAGAACTACAGCAGTGTAGAGATACACATATGACTCTCTTGGACATCCCACAAGATCACGACTTTTCTCCTCTTTTTATAGCATGGGAAACTAATCTAAAACCTTCCTAATACATCTAAATTCGTGGTAGACACTTGGATGGAGGTATTACATGACTCAAGTGCTCAAATAAGCAAAGTATTGATGGACTTTGAGAACTAGCCACATCGACCTTCCACTAGGACACCACTGAAGCTCCCTTGTGACTCACTAATTTGACTCACCATGTTCTAGAACTCACGTGGTATTTTTGCTACATTTTATGAATAATATGAGCCTTCTTGAAGTATTTGAAGACTTCCCTAAGGTATTTACATAATTTGAAACTTGTACCCTACATAAAACAAATGTTCGCAACAAAGGTCCATAGCAGTTGTGAAACCTTCCCACTTATCATCTGCCTTGATGCCATTGATTATTTGTCTCACTATTTGCTCCTCTTCAATCTCCTTTCCTATGCTTGCCAATTGATTACCCACATCTTTAACCTTTGTCACATACTCTAAAACGTTCTGCTTGGGTTGCTTCCTTTGAGTAGTAAACTCAATCCATAATTAATTTTTTCTAAATATGACCTTGCTAAAGCATATTTGGCACCCCATGAGTTGAGTCTTTCAAGCTCCTCTCTTGTAGGTTGTCCTTTGCTTCTGAAAATGGGCATCTCCTCATCTTCTGATATGTATCCATGAGACTCCTTCCTTATAGATAGGTCTTCATCCTCAAGGACCATGCTTGATAGTTATTCCTATTCAATTTACCAATAAAAGAGGGGAAGCCATCTCCCATTTTAGCTCAACTTGCTCTGATAGCACTGTTGGAAGAGATGGATGAATACCTCAAGGAAGTGAGGTGGTACTACCAAAACCTGCTTTGTACCTACTCTATTTCACTTCAAGGATATGTAGTAAGCCCTCTTAGCTTGAAAATACACTAAAAGGAATTTTGTCAATTGTTATTGTACTATGAGCTCTGAGTAAAAAAGCTAGCAGGTGTATGGACTAAAATAGAAAGTTTTTCAACACTAGATATTCTTGAACTAGTCTGTTTTGGATTAATTGTTTCAAGAGTCAACTCCAAAGTGCATAGGTACTTTCTTGGTGCTATTTGCAAGCTAAAATGCCTACTTTATAACTTTGAAGTGCATCAAGGCTGGTACAAAGCAAGTTTTAGCAATTCCACCTCACTTCCTTGAGGTATCCATCCATCTCTTCCAACAATACATACACACACATACATGCATACACATACACATACATACTAAATACATACCCACACAAATACATATACACACAAATACATATACACACATACATACATACACATATACATATACATACACTTACACATACATACATACACTTACATATACATACAAACACTTACATATACATACATACATACATACATACATACATACACACACACAGACATACATCAATACACATACATATACATACACACACATACATACAAAATACTACCCACACACATGCATATACATACACACACACACACATATATGCATACACATACACATACACATACACATACACATACACATACACATACACATACACATACACATACACATACACATACACATACACATACACATACACATACACATACACATACACATACACATACACATACACATACACATACACATACACATACACATACACATACACATACACATACACATACACATACACATACACATACACATACACATACACATACACATACACATACACATACACATACACATACACATACACATACACATACACATACACATACACATACACATACACATACACATACACATACACATACACATACACATACACATACACATACACATACACATACACATACACATACACATACACATATACATACACATACACATACACATACACATACACTTACACTTACACATACATACATAAACTTACATATATATACATGCGCACACATACATACATGCATACACATATGAATACACTTACACATACATACATGCCCACACATACACATACATACACACACATACACATATACATACACTTACACATACATACATACATACATACATACATACATACATACATACATACATACATACATATATACACTTACGCATACATACATACACACACATACACATATTCACACACACGTATACATACACACACATACATACTAAATACATGCACACATACACATACACACATACACACATACACACAAACACACAAATACACATATACATATACATACACTTACACAGACATGCATATTGCACTTACACATACATACATACACACACATACATACCCACACATACACATACATACACACATACATGCATACACATACACACATACACATACACATCCTCCTAGACACACAGATACACACACATACACACACATAGATAACACATAAACATACACATAGACATATATACACACATACATACATATACATACCCACACATATAGATACACACACATACATACATATACATACCCACACATATAGATACATCATATATGCCCATATTGGGTAAGTGGTACCATCCAGATTTTCCTCAACAACCAACATACCAATTACATCATTGCTTTTAGCGATGGCAACTGAACAAATACCCTAATGCAAAAAAATAATTTTATCTCAAAAAGTTGAGCAGAATCACCCTAGCAAGCTCTAATAAAGGTGTAGGAGACTTTGGGGCACATGCATTGGGAAACTAAAACCTATATGTATGTTTGGCACAAAAGGAAGAAATTTCCTATAGAGGAACTACAATAGTGCATTCAAAGGCTAAAATGATTCTTTGATTGAGTATGCTCATCAATTTTGGTGTGATTCTTTGACTATGACCGGAGGGATGTTGAAGATGCCTTAGATGAAGTGGAGACCTACTCTAATACCAATTGTTGGAGTTTGAGGTTTTATGCAAGCACATGAACAACACAAGGAAGAAGAAAAAGCTTGAAGCACAGCACATCATTGAATGAATTGCCAAGTGAATGTACAAAGATAAGTGACTGTTGCAGAGCTAAAGAAAGTACAAGGCAGAGAAAAAGACGGGCCCCAAAATTTTTCCGATTTGGACATCATATTTTTGTATCATAATCATTCTTGTATTATATTTTCCATTGTAAAGGCACTAGAGGAGTCCTCTAGATGCATCCCCATAGAAGATTAGAGATTTACCCATGTAAAATAGTAGGAAATTAGTCTTTTAGTGAATAAAGTGCCGGTCTCTAGTGTGAAAGGACCATTTTTAGGGCACAAGTATATAAGTCAAATGTGACTCTTTGTAAAAGATTTTTGGCCATTGTGAGAATAGAGAGCACAGAAATTCGAATTTGTGTCTTCTTCATTCTGTATCTTCTTCTCTGTGAGCTTGTATGCATGTGTATTGCTTGGAAAGAGTGCTTGTGAGTGTTGTCTATCCATGAGAGTGTTTATTTGCTGTAGGTAAAGTGTGTGCGAAGTGTAGGAAGTGCTGAAGTGTAGGAAAGATTTCCTGCGACTCAGTATTTTGCACATAACTTGAGGTAGGAGTGTTAGAATTGCATGAAACCACTGCCATTGGATGCGTCTTCTCGAGAGCTTTGAAACGCATATGCTATTTGCTATATTTGGAGCTCGGAGCTGGGATAAAAGTCTAAAACACTGACGGCTGCTGCACCAAGTATCGTTTCGCCTTGACCAACAGTTGGAGCTTGTTTGGATAAGTCTTTGCCTTATTTACACTCTTTGAGTGGTTCATTTGCATTGATCATTACATGATTGCATGTCCTCATACACTCGGCTAGGTTTGTATACTCTTTGGATTGATAATTAAAAGCGTGTATCCCCACTATATGCACTTGAGAGGGGATTGAGGTATAGTCTCTTTCTCCGCAAGTCCCTAAGTTGGTGCTTAGGTCAACACACTTTTTGGCACCGTTGCCGGGGAGTGACGAATCAAACCGAGGCATTCGTGTGATGGTAAGTAGCTTTTTTGCATTGAAGTAAGTGGAGGAGTGGAAATTTTCTCTTCTTTGGTAAGTCATTTTCAGCCGCACTTGCTACTTCTCATTCTTAGAGTGTGTGTAGTGAGTTGTTAGTTTAGGGAAGTGAGTGGAGTGAGTAGAGTAGGAGTAGTGAAAGAGTAGGTCAAGTCTGGAGAGTAGGAGTTAGTCTTTGTTCAGTAAAGTTTTCTTTTTGAAAGCAGGAAAATATCAAGCATAAAAGCCAAAAATAGTCATTTTGCAATTCACTTGTTTGAAAGCAAGTATCGTGAGCTGCAGTGTCGAGTATCGTGAGAGCTGCGCTAGAGATCATGAGTGAACAATCGGGCAACCTGGGATTGCACAGAGCAAGGGGAAGTGATAAAGAAGTTAGAGAGGCTCTCAAGGTGAACAAACACCCCTTTAATCTATAATTTCTCAGTAAATTAAGTTTGGAAAGGGAAACGATCTGCGTCAGGTATCGTTTGGTACTGACAGAGGTGAAAAGAAGTGTTTGGAGTGAGGCAGAGAGTGAGGAGAGGAGAAAGGAAAGAGTAGAGCATGTGTACAACCAAAACTTAGAAAAAATCTTTCCCAAAATTTGTCTAAGGGTCAAGTATCGTTTTGCTCCCGCGATCGAGTATCGCGATACCTGACAAGTATCGTGATCTCCTGTGGTTGAGTATCGCGATATTTCCCTCCGATCGTGTATCGTTTCATACCGATCGCGATACTTGGTCAGAGATCGTTTTGGCCAGAGATTGTAGATCGTGTATCGTTTCGGATTAGCGATCGTCTCTGAGAGATCGTTTTGTCCGCGATCGTTTCTCTGAACGATCGTGTGCCAAAGATCATCCCTCAAAGATCGTCGATCGTGTATCGTCTGGTCTTCAGAGATCGTGATACTTGAGCTAGATCGAGTATCGTTTGATCTTTACCGATCGCGATACTTGGCAAGTATCGTGTATCATTTCTAACCAGATATCATGTATCGTTACTGCCTGGATATCGTGTATCGTCTCAGGAAGATCGCGATACTGGATGAGTATCGTGTATCGCGTATCGTTTGTGGGTCAAGTATCGTGTATCGTTTTGCTAAAGATCGCGATACTTGTTGCCGATCGTGTATAGTCTTTTTCAAAGATCGTGTATCACCGGTGCCAAGTATCGTTTTTCCCGAGTATCGTGATAGTCAAGTATCGTGTATCGCTTTATTCAGAGATCGCGATATTTATCAGAGATTGGTATCGCCTATCTCCAAGTATCGTGTATCGTTTCAGATCAAAGATCGGGTATCGTTTGGTTCAAGCGATCGCGATACCTGACAAGTGTCGTGTATCGTTGTGCCAGCGATCGTCTGCGAAAGATCGTTTTAGAGGTATCGTTTTGTGAGAGATCGTGTATCGTTTGGATGGAGTATCGTGTATCGTCTTGCAGAGATCGTGATACTCACAAAAGATCACGTATCGTTTTCTCCCAAGTATCAAGTATCGTTTCCACCAGGTATCGTGTATCGTTTTGAGCCAAGTATCGTTTGTGCTAAAGATCGTTTTGATCAAAGATCGTTTTGATCAAAGATCGTGTATCGTTTCAGATCAGAGATCGTTTTAGCCCAAAGATCGTTTTAGCCCAGAGATCGTTTTAGCCCAGAGATCGTTTTAGCCAGAGATCATGTATCGTGAAATTTGGGAGTCAAGTATCGTGATCTGGGAAAAAAATTCTTTTTCAGTCTTTTCCCAGCCAAAGTCTTCTAGAAATTCTGACCTTTGGTGAGGAATCCTAGAAGCTAAAGGTGAGCAAAGACTGATCAGAGTTTAGAAGTGGATGAACCTGAGATCCGGAAGAACTCTAGGAAGCCGAAGAAGTGTAATCTCTTATGTAGGTAGTGTAGCAGAGCTAAGTAACCGTTCACATTACTCAGAGACCTCCAGTGAGTCAGAGGAAGAAATTCCCATGGCTTCAGAGGATATGCAGAACACAGTACCCATGATTGGCATGATGTCGATCATTGAGGGAGAGTACAGGACCTCCTTGGAGTATGTGAACACCAACCAAAATGAGATCCCTATTTATTTGGATGGTCTAAACAGATCAGTGGCCAGGTTAAAGAAAGCTTCAGAGGCTTACATAGTGCCCAGACCAGCAGTCAAGTACGTAGGAGGATTTTACATGGACAAAAGAGATATCCAGTATGTTGTCACAGAACACCCAGAAAACATTAATGAAATTGGTGAAGAAAATAATGCTTCAAACTTAAATGAAGGAGGGAATGAAGAGCAAGTAACTACACCTAGAGGGAGATCTACGGTTGCTAGGATATGGAGAGGAGACCTGATTCCCCAAGATGACACCTTAATGGATGTATATTTGATCAATGGGATAGAGCATCTTCTTAGAGCACATTCTTCAATTTGGGAAGCTGCTCCTAATCCAGTCACCATCTATGAGTTACAAGATCCTGATTTCTCCACCATCATCACATATCTGGATAAGAATTAGAGAAGATATTGGCCCTTAACAGAAGTGGAAAGAGCTGAGTTGAAATATCAGAACATCGCAGTGTTTCCCCCTAGGGACCAAGCCACTACTTCAAGGAATCCACTTGGAACATCCCATAATGATTCATACCAACAGTCGGGCCAAACACAACAAACACAACAACCTCAAATTCCACTCAGACCACCTGTACAGTTCGCAATGCCTGCAAATAACCCTAATTACCGACCTCAACCACCTATTGACCCAAGACATGGAATTCATGTTCCAGTCAGACCACCGGTAGTAAGAGGACCAGGCATACCAATAGGAAGACCAATTTTCCCAGTAATGCCTAGACCACCCGAAGCAGGAAGAAGATTAAGGCCAATTCAAGTTGCCAAATGCATGAGAAATCACTATGATGGCTCTAGTGAACCTTACAATCATATAGCGGAATTTAAACAAGTAATCAGAGCCGAACAGGTAGAAGACTTTTTTATTCAATATGAGTCCTTTGGCCTTACTTTGTCAGACACAGCGTTAGCATGGTTTCAACCATTGGACCCTAATACTTTTCAAAACATGGAGCAAGTCTATCAAGAAATGATTGAGGAATTCACCAAGTCAGGAATTAAAAACAACTCTTCATCATTGATCCATAGCTTTAAGCAAGCCCCTACCGAATCAGTGAGATTGGCAGCAAGAAGATTCAAGCAGTGTGTGGACAGATGCCCAGTAGAAGAGAGACCTACCCAAAATAAAATGGTGTCATTATTTTTAGAAGGATTGCTGAATGGATCTATTGGTATATGTAAAGAGAGTTCAGACTTTGCAAGAATGCATGATGTATAGATCTAGAAGACAACCTAGCAGAGGATCTGAAAATATCGCAAGGTAGCTTGAAAAGTGAGGATTCGGCCAGTAACACATCAATCCCTAAAAACAATGTAGAGGAAATAGCCGATTTGGTAGCAAAGAAGTTGAACGTTCAAGGACAGAGGAACTACCCCAATAACCCTATGAGAGTACCCATGCTCAGAATATGTATGCAGTGCGGAGGTGATCATCCTTCTCACTTGTGTACTAGGGGAGTAGTCCCACCACCTGGTTATGCTTATAATAGACCCCCTGTCCCAGGACCTCTACAATATTGCAGTGTGGAACAAAAAATATACAAATCACAATACAGAAAATTGCCCTTACAATAGGCAAGCGAGACCAGCACAACCATACATGAGACCTTATGGATACCCTCAGAGAGATCAAGGAGGTGAAGCCTTTAGATATCCTACTTATCAGCCGCAGGCACCAGTGCCACGACCATATGCGTATCAGGGATACACCCAACCACAACCTGTACTAGGACAACAACCGCCCCATCCTCAAAACGTTGTCCCAGTCAAGATGGCTCAACCTGAAGAAAACCTCGAAAGAGCTATAGTCCCAGCCACACCTTTGGTTGGTAATGAACCATATGACTCAGCTTACGACCAGAGTCAAGGAGCATATCCCAATTATGAAAGCTCAATGATGGAATATGGACAACTGTGTGAACCATATGCCTATGGCATGGATGCACCAGATAGTTCATACGGATATGAACAGGACTATGTGTCATTAATGTACACAGCTCCTAGAGCAACTATACCACCCCGACCCATGAACAGACCGCCTGTACCCAGAGGACCATGTTACAGATGTGGAGGTGATCACTACATCAGAGAATGCACATTGCCAAACCCACCACCACCATAACGAGTTTGGGAAGGCTACTGTAGTGATTGTGGTAAGGAACACCTTTTCAGAGACTGCCCCAAGAATCCCAACAAGGTTACATCTAACGTGCAAATCAATGTGATTGAAGTAATCGAATCATCAGGGAGTGATAAAGAGTACACAGTACCATTGAAAGCAATAACAAGAGCCAAAGCCAGAGAATCCCCTAATAAAACGGAGGAGTACAACCAAAATAACAGGGAGGTGAACACAACCATCCCTCAAAGAGTTGAAGACTCAGAAGAACCGGAGAAAAGTATTGCAAGTAAAAGGTCCCAGAGATGGAAGCACCGAAGAGATAGGATAAAAGAAAAGAAGTTATTACAAAAGAAGGAAAAGGAGGAAAATGAACAAAAACCAAAAGAAGAACCGAAGAGGGAAGAAGGAAACAAAAATGAACAGTACAAAAAAGAGGAGGTAGGATCAGTGTTAGCAGACCCTATGCCTGAAGAATTAGCCATGTGGATTCAGGCATACAAGGCACGAATAAGAGCAGGACCTACCATAGAACAACATGAGAGGGAATATCCAAGAGGCGACTTAGAAAAAGAAAGACTGGAGATCTGCAAGAAATTGATAGAAGTTGCACAACAGACCTTAGAGAAACCTGCATCACCTTTACCCAATACCCGAATTTCTGAAGGAGAATTCCAAGAGTGTGTAAACACTCATGAAAAGCCTGAAGTGAGTAGAACACAGAATGACGAACGTGGTATTGAGAGAAGGGAAGGATCCATGGTTCCTGAAGTAGAAGGAGAATGGACTAAAGATCTATGGGCACGAGTTCAAGAGGACAAATGGAAGAAAGTGGAAGGAGTAGAACCACCCTTTGAAGAACTAGAAGCAGAAAACGAAATAGAGGGTTCAATACCTGAACTAAATTCAGAAGAAATTTTTCCGATGGATGCAAGTGACCAAGGAGAGGAAGGTGTAAATGAACTGCCCAATTACACAGGGGAGTACGAACACAATTCAGAATTGTATCGTATTCCCTCAATGAGGAAACGAGAAACGAACCCATCAGTCCAAACATCTGAGATCATACAACACCTTAGAGAGGTAAAAATCCCTTGTACCCTAACATTCGAAGAACTGTTGAAGGTAAAACCACATTTGAAGGAGAAATTAATCAATCAATGGGAGGTCAAGGAGGAAAAGAAAGAGATAGCAGACGAAGTCAACACGGTGAGAATTCCAGTGGATAAGGTAGGAGACTTTAGTGAGGGAGATGAAGGAAATACCTGCCTTCCAATTACTTATATGGGATACACTACCAAAGCCATCTTAGATTCGGGAGCTGGTGTTGGTATTGCTACCAAAGAAATTTGGGAGAAATGGGGAAAACCAGCGTTAAGACCAACATGCATGAAAATACAAATGGCAGACGGACATACAGAAAGACCCTTAGGATTGTTGGAACGAGTAGTTTTCACTACGTGTGGAGTGGAATTCGAACACACTCTAGCAATTTGTCACTTCGAAAGGCCAAGCAATTATGAAATGATCCTGGGAAGGCCTTTCATGAGACAGTTAAAGGTCGTACAAGATTGGGGAAAAGATGCGGTGTACCTACAACATGAAGGAACCACCACTAGAATTAACCTACATACGTACACTTATCAAGATGTTCCACCTCTACAATGGAATCAAATTCATAAGGAGGAAGACGATCAATCAATTCATAGTGTAGGTTCTAGTGATCAATCTTGGATGAACGAGGACACTCATCTATGGATATGCCAAACTGCCAAAAAAGAAGAGGATAGGAGAAAAGGATGGCAACAAAGGCAAGGAGTAGCTAGGTCTGTACAAGATCCAGCGTACATGCCTCAAGTCTTTTTAGATGAGGAGTTTGCACCTCATGGTTGGATGGAGATTTTAGCGACCCTTGATGTATGTGTGAACGAAGAAGTGATAACTATGAATGAATGCATTGATGAGGAAGGATATGATGTTAGTCTCTATGTAGTAGTCCTTCAGGAGGCTGAAGAAGGAGAAGTGATAGAGAAAGAATGGAAGGAGGACTATGAGAGCATTGAAATGGAGCCAGAACCAATGGAACCTGAGGATGAAGATCAAAAAGTAAACATCACAGCTAACGAAACCTATAAAGAACCTACACAAAAAGAAGAGTTGGAGTTATATAAAGAGTCAGAGAGTGAAGAAAACAGACCACAAGATCAGTTTGAAGTACCAGCTCACTTCAAGAAATATGAAGTAGAAGAGAGGAAAATTGCTATTCAAATGCCTAAAAGAGAGGCACAGCCAGGAATAGCTTATGACAATAAAGAACAAACCAAGAAGATAGTGGTAACGTTGGAGGAAGGAGAAGAACGATGTACCTTCATAGGACAGGATGTCTCATTAGAGGAAGAACAAGAGTTAATTTGTCTCATAAGAGAATATCGGGATGTCTTTGCTTGGACCTATAAGGACTTGAAAGGAGTCGACCCTTCTATATGGGCGCATAGAATTCCCATGACATCCGAGGCCAAACCTTCTAAACAAAGACCCTATACTTACAATGATGTGTATTCAGCCAAAATAAAGGAAGAAATAGACAAGTTACTAGATGCTAGATTCATATACGAGATTGAGCACACGGAATGGGTGTCACCGTTGGTGGTAGTACCGAAAAAGAATGGAAAGTTGAGAGTGTGTATCAATCTAAAGAAAGTAAATGCTGCGACCATAAGAGATAGTTACCCATTACCAATTACGGATCATCTCTTGGAAAGAGTAGCAGGAAAGGAAGTCTATAGCTTTCTGGATGGCTTTTCAGGGTATAATCAGGTAGCTATTGCTCCTGAGGACCAACATAAAACAGCGTTCGCAACTGAATGGGGAGTATACGCCTTTAGAGTCATGCCTTTTGGTTTAACTAATGCCCCGACTACCTTCCAAAGATTGATGTGTCATGTATTCAAGGAATTTCTAAGAAAAAGTATGGAGGTCTACGTGGATGATCTTTGTACTTATTCAGCTATACGATTAGAGCACATCCCAGAACTAGAGAAGATCTTTGCCAAATGTAGACAATACCAAGTATGCCTCAATCCAGAAAAATGTGTCTTCATGGTTAGACAAGGGAAAATATTAGGACATATTGTCTCTAAAAACGGAATTTCAACTGATGAAGACAAAATCAAGGTAATTTTGGATTTACCAAGACCTAAGACTGCTAAAGAAGTTCAAGCATTTATGGGACATTGTGGATACTATTGAAGATTTATACATATGTATGCCATAATTGCTAGACCTCTTTATGCATTATTGACTCAATTTAATTGGACCGAAGAATGTGAAAAAGCCTTCAACGAGTTAAAGAATCGATTGAGTTCAGCACCAATCCTTCGAGTACCTCACTGGAATAAGCCATTTCACATTCATGTGGATGCTTCCAAGTTTGCCATTGGCTGCATCTTAGCTCAACCTGCCGATACGGGAAAATTAGACCACCCTATAGCCTATGCTAGTAGACAATTAAATCAAGCAGAACGCAACTACACCACCACGGAGAGAGAAGGCCTAGGGATGGTGTACGCAGTCAAAAAGTTCAGACATTATCTGTTGGCAAACAAATTCAAATTCTTCATTGATCATCAAGCCCTACTGTACCTAGTCAACAAGCCTTGTAATACAGGACGACTAGTACGATGGTTTTTATTGCTAATGGAGTTTGATTTTGAGGTAGTAGTCAAGAAAGGAAATACCCACATAAGAGCAGACCACTTATCAAGAATGACCCATGGAGAACCACCCATAGGAGTACCCGATGATTTGCCAGATACGTATCTTTTTAACCTGGAAGTATGTCCTCAATGGGCAGAAAAGTTGATCCCTATACTTACACATGGACCTAAAGATGGGATCACACCAAACCAAACCCAAGACCTCTGGAAGACTAAAAACCTTCATATCATTGCGGGAAGGTTGTATCACCAGGATTCAAGTGGATTATTAATGAGATGCGTGGAAGAAGAGGAACAAGAAATGTGGCTTCAGAAAGCACATGTAAACCAATGGAGAACTCATTTGAATGCAAATGGAACGTGGCAAACACTCAAGAGATGTGGCATATATTGGCCAACCATGCACAGAGACGCACATAACTATGTATCAGCATGCCAAATCTGTCAAGAACAAAATCCAGAAGAGAACTCAACTCTATGCTATTCCACAGTAGCACCGGGATGGAGCATGCCTCTGGTGAAGTTCTTAAAGACTCAAGAATACCCCGAAGGAGCCACTATGGCAAGGAAACGTGCACTTGTAGAACAAAGTAAGGATTATGCCATTATAGGAAAACAACTTTTTAAATGAGGAAGAGATAACCAATTACGAGTGTGCATTCACAAAGACAAATATCTTTCTGTTTTAGAGATGGCACATACAGGAGCTGCAGGAGGGCACTTCTCTGCAGATAAAACAGCAAAAATGATCCTCTTTGCTGGAATGTGGTGGCCAACTCTACATCAAGATGCTGTAACATATGTGCAACGGTGTGATACTTGCCAACGAACCAAATATCCAATTAGGAGAGATGAAATGCCACTTAGACCCATGATGAGTGCTAGAGCTTTCACGAAATGGGGAATAGACTTCATAGGACCTATCAGCCCACCAGCGAAAGGATCCCATGCCGAGTATATAATTGTAGCCACAGACTATCTGACCAAATGGGTTGAAGCAAAAGCAACCAAGAAAAATGACGCAAGAACCACAGCCAAGTTTCTCTTCGAGAACATTTTCACTAGATTTGGACTACCAATAGAAATTGTGAGTGATAGAGGTACGCACTTTGTGAATGAAGTTATAGAAGCTTTATTGAATGAATTCTTGGTAATTCATAAGAAATCAGCTCCTTATCACCCACAAGCGAATGGACAAGCCGAAAGTTCTAATAAAATCTTGTGTACAGTTCTCACCAAAATTGTTAACATTGGTAGATCAGATTGGGATAAGCAGTTACATCATGCTTTATGGGCATTTCGAGTAGCCTATAAAACTGCCATAGGCACTACTCCTTTTAACTTAGTGTATGGACAAAATGCTATTTTGCCAATTGATTTCTTAATTCCCACTTTGAGAGTAGCAACTACTTATGAGTGGACGGGCCATGAACTATCAGCTCAATTGGATCAAATAGAAAAGCTTCACGAAACTAGGTTACAAGCAGTAGCAGGCATTTATGCCGCTAAACGACGACAGAAAGCCTACTTTGATGCGCACATTAAGGACAAAAATTTGAAGGAAGGAGATTTAGTTTTGGTATACACCTTGAAACAACATGCTAAGAAGTTGCAGAAGAGAGGATATGGCCCATTAATCATTAATCGTATATCTACAAGTGGAGCCATCAGCTTAGCAACCTTGGATGGGGATGCATTACCAAACTATATCAGTGGATGTAGAGTAAAAAAATATCTAGAACCATTGACCGAAGAAACAATGTCTCGATTAATCAAAGGCAAGAATAGGCGCATAGAAGAGGAAAGGATACGAGAAGAAGCGAGACAGGAAGCATTGGAAAGAATAAAGAAACGGAAAGAGTGGATGAGAGAGCGAGATGAGAGATATCGACTAGGAGAAGAACTCACCCCGATGGCTAATTTTAGAGCCACTCAAAACCTAGGATCACAGAAAACGCAACCATATTTAAATTTGGGAGCAGGTAGAACGGAGTACCACTTAGTGGATGCTCTCATTGACTCAGGAGCTGCTGTAAGTTGTATCAAACTTTCTTTGACCCAAAAATTCCAGGAGGAAGTACGCCCATCAATGGCACAATTGATAGGAATAGGAGGAACGATTACTCAATGCATAGGTGAGATCACCTTACCTCTGCATCTTGGCAACAACACCATGGAACAAAAGCTATTAGTGTGTCATGATCAGGATTTACTTGAAGAGGTAGTGTTAGGTCAAGACTGGATTTACGAATATGAGGTGACCATTCAATTGGCTTTAAGATACATCTCAGCCAAGATAGGACATCGTGAAGTATTCAGTCTGCTCGACGAACGACCAATCAAATCTGTGGGCATAGAGCAAAAAGTTCATTCTAACGAACAAAGTCATGAATGTATGTTCACTAGCACTATAGAAACACCTCCGTCAAGTACTATATGTGAGGACACATTGAATTCTGCTTGCACTCAATCTTCTAGTCTAGCAAGTCATGAGAGTGTCAATCAATCTGAAACTGACCTCAGAGAAACACAATGCCTAAAAGAGACTAGTCATCTGAGTAATTCAAAATCTGTACCTATGAAAATATACCCTATTCCGTACACTCAACAAGCTTGGATAAGGAGAGATCAAGTGAAGGAATATCTTCAACGATAGAAGCACAACCGACATCAGAACCAACGATCAAATGAGAAAACAACTCAGTCGGAACAACGAAGTCATCGACGAATTGCTACAATATGGATTCCAAAGAAAGTAGTAGTCGCTCAACAGGATCGTTCGCAAATTTGGATTCCTAAGTCATGCGCTCCAAAGAAACTAAGCCGAAATGATGATCCTCGGCACAAGAAGAACCAATATGGTCCATAGGCAAGACAGCCACAACAAGGGAGTTACTGGAGAAAGAAGGAGTCTGTAATGGCAACCCAAGCCATTCCGAGATTTTCAAATCAGATAAAGCAGACATACAACAAGAAAAGAGCCACATTCAGCGGAATTAGGCAACGTACAACAAAGCCCAGCAAAATGAAGCAGATTTGGTTGCCGAAAGACAAGACAGAATGCATACATCAACCAACTACTTCCAGATGCACACATATGGAGTTATCAGTACCCAAAGTATGCATGATAGGGCCACCTTACACGGCCAAGCATTCGGCACATCCTTCTTCTATTTCAGGGTAGTCAAGCACATTTTCCTCTTGGGAAATAGGAGAGCACTTGTACATACATTAAGAAAATTACTCCAAAAAAATAATAACCGCTTCGGCTATAACCTAACTTTTCTGTTTTCCTTTTCAGATGAAAATATAAAAATACCTAAATATGTGAAAAAATCCAGGTATTACCTTTCTCACACACACGGGAAAGGGGCGACACCATTCACTCGGAGCAATATCGAGCTTATGACAAACAAAGAAAGGAGGATTTCTGATAATATATGGCAACTAATTCATGCTCTATATTGAGTGCAGATGGCATCTACTAATTCTGAAGCTACACAAGAGGAAGAGGTCCAACTTTTCCCACTCGAGTCAATTACAAAAGCAAGAGGACACTGGTTTCGGGATGACCAACCAGTGTCAGATCTCATCTTCCTGGCTACTATCAAAATAATGGATAGAGATCACTATTTTCCCATCCTATCCCAGGACTTCAAAACAATCGTCCAAGGCTTGCCACATATTGAAGAAGTATGGACATAGGCCGGATTAGAGTCATTCCTAAAACTGCCTATCTATGTACCGGACTTTCAAAGGTGTACACAGGTAATGAACACATTACAGCCTGCGACAACAAAGATAACTGTTCCAGAAGTGAAAGTATTAGATAAAGTGGGAACCTGGAAGACCATCCAATTCACACACGAATCAATCAACAGAGCATTTGGATGGAAGCAAGAAGGAGTCACAAGTGTCAAAGCAGAGTGCCATGATCCCAAGAAGAGATCATTTTTGGATATAAACAGAATTGACATAGAAGATGCTGTTCGATTGGTGCATCAACACTTTTGTTTCCCAAGCATGCACAGGTATATTGCTCCACAAAAGATAGTCGTACAATTACTATCGCATGCCATGAGACAAATTGGGAACAAAGTGAATATGACAGGTTATGTTCAAGAAAGATTATTTGAAGCCCAGAAGAAATGGGGCCAGAAGAAATTTTTGAATGGTAGTTCAGCTCTCACATTACTGATATATGAAGCTTTAGATATGAAGAATTGTTTGAGAGAGATGCCAACTTCAGAAAAGCTAGCTAAATATGCTAAACCCGCCATTGTCCCTAAGAAAAAGAAGGTTGCCATCAGTGGGGAAGAAGCAGAAACTAGTTCTCAGCCGAGAATGAGAGGAACAAAAAGACTACGAGAAGACAAGCAAGATGAAGAAGGAGAACCTATGACAAAAAGAGTCCATGTACTTCCCAAAGTAACCATTGCAGGACCGAAACAAATCACGGAAGAAGAATTGACTAAAGCACTAGAAGAGACGCACAAATACACGGAGGGACAAATCAACTTACCAGTGCAAGGTCATCATTATCATCAGCAGTCACAACAGGGATTAGATACAAAAAGAAAACTCACTAAAGTTCACCGATACCGCGATATAGGATTAGACAATTCCAGCTCGTCATCTCAGGACAAAGAAGACAAGGACACATCATTGTTGGATGTGGATATTCGAAGCGAATCAAAGGATGATGGGCAATGGACCGAATTAAATGAAGTTGACTATGGTGAAGAACCAGAAGGCCTCAAGCAAGTCAATCAAGAAATAACAGTAAATCAGAAAACCACAAGCACAAAGATAGATATGGAGATATCAAAAATGGAGAATGAAGATAATGATATAGAAACGGAAGAACCCTTCACACCAATCAGGGTTGTGGCAGAACCCTCCCCAATGGATGTCACGGTTCAGGGGAGTGCCACTAAAAATGATGAAGCAAAAGGAGATGATAAAGAACCCAGGGTACAACTACAAGTTAGGCAACCACATAATGAAACACTCCAGGTGGCAGAAGGCAAAGATGTGCAAACAGGAGAGACTCCAGAAATAGCAAAGACATGGCTGAATGTAGACATAGCTCAGCTCAAGCCTGTTGTGCAAGATATGATTAGAACAGCTCTGGACACACAACAATTAATGCTTGACGTTGATGAAGATTACGACCAAGCCATGCAAGACAAAAAAGAACTTGAAAGAGCAGGTCAAAATCTTTCCAACGAATTATCCAAGGTAAGAGAACAAGCTCTGAATAAAGAAAAGGAACTTCAAGAGGTCAAAACACGAAACAAAATGCTAGAGATAGAGCAGACAAAATTGAAAGACCAAGTCCAGGAACTAACAAAGAAATTAGAGATGAGTGAGACTGAGAAGACACGTATTCAAGCACGGAGTAAAATCTTAGAGTCTCAGCTTAAAGTCAGTATGGAGGAAGCTGACAATATACGACAACGAAATAAAGAGTTAATGACAGCTCTCATTAGTGATCAACCACTTGCAGTTACTGACAACCCACAAGGAAATATCAAGAACTTGGAAGAAAAGATCACTAAATTAGAAGACCAGCTCAGACAGGAGCAAGCAGTCATTACAGATTGGGAAAAGAGATACATGGAGGACACAGCTGCCCTCAGAATGAAATGGAAAAAAGCAGAGAATAACTACCTGCGGCAGTGTACGGAAGACACAGATCAAATGAATATTGTGGCCCAGGAACTAATTAAACACCAGGCAACTATTGCTAAGGCTGAAGAAGAAAATCAGAAAAAAGATGCTTTAATCAAACAGCTTAAGGAGCAATTAGAGCAACGAGCAAAACAGGGGACACCAGTAGTTCCACAAGAGACCAAGGCTACTGTGGAGAAGGAGGGACATCCTCTCTCTCCCCCCTCGTATCATTCACCGGTAAAGGAGGAAAAGGAGGTTCATATTGAACCTAACATTCGGGAAATTGAAGAACTGAGCAGACCAGAAAGGGCACTACTGGTGTCCCAACTTACGGCAGAATTTGAAGATCAGATCATCAGGATCATGAAAGAAGCTCAAATAGATAATAAACAATTAGAACAAATTTTGAAGCCCTTTAATGTACCATACGGACTACTTAAAGAACAAACTAGACATTATATAAAGTCTGCAACGAATAAAGATCCGGATCACAACCTTCAATTCAGGCATGACACTTTCAATTACACTCAAGAGGAGTTCGAGAAGGCGGATCCTATATGGCGACGAAAGATTTTAGAGAAACAGCCAACGTTGCGGTTACAGTGGGAAGCATCACCATATGCACTTCAAGTCAATCCATCTTTTTGTCCTGTACCCCGTCGAAGATCTTGGACGCAATTTTGGGAAGGACAGCGCCAAGGCAATATCAATAATCAATGGCTAAACTACCCTTTACTACCTAGTCCGCCACATAATTATCTACCAACCGAAGAATACATGGTAAAGACAATGGAATTTTGGATTTCCAGATACGTTTCAGTTCCGGACTTAGCTGTCAAAATGACTAACAAAATATTCAGTATGCTACTAACAGTGCTAAAGGTGTTCAAACATGCCAAATATACATTTTTGAATTTCATCGGAATTACTCAAGGATCGGAAGCACTAGTTTTTTATTTATCCACTATACCGAGCAAACTAACTATTATGGCATATTATTCTCGACTCATGTTTTTGCCATCGACATATATGCAAACTTTCGAAGAAGCATTCTTTACAGGCTTCTTTGAAATTGATTCAGAGATTTTTGTTAAAATGACTTCCAATTTGAATGCAAGACTGGTGGCCTATGAGACAAGTTTTTTTGCTGATCATAGACAGGCGCCAGAGGACGGAGTAAAGTCTCAGCAATGGAAGGAGTTCATGCTATGTCACACTAATCTGCTAAATCAAAGAGAGCAACATGCCATCCAAACCTACACCCGTCGCCACAAAAAGCCTGTCGGGGACGACAGAGTTCAGGAGGAGGGACGTGTGGAAGGGGAATCAAGCAAAAAAAGAAGAAGAAGAAGATCAAAGTCAAAAACAGCTCAATAAAGAATAAAACAATGATAGCCGAAGACATATCTCTGCAGGAAGCCCCGCAGGGGCGCATTACCCATCTCTGCACAGAGCCCCGCAGGGGCACGCATCAGGCAACAAGGCAAAACATCCAGGTCCGGCACGGTGGAAGAAAGCAAAGAGGCTCAAAGCAATACAACAGGGTCAGATGTGTGCAACCAGGACAAATCAGAGGACCAAAAGTCAGAAAGGGGTAGAGGCCGAAAAGTTCAAGAGGGTGACTAAGAACAGCACATTCCTAGTCACTGGTGGCATGCGTGGCAACCCAAATCAACAGGCAAGACAAATGCAGCAGGCTCTAGTGTAGTAGAGCTTGAATCAAGAACAACCCATCAAAGCTGCATGTCTGTTTAACTACAGACAAAACCGACCAAGGGTAGCGTGCAGGAGAAACGAAGCAATCAGCCGACGAAAAGCTAAAGCCTGTCAAGGGACGACAGAGACGAAGAGGGGGAGAGTGTTGCAGAGCTAAAGAAAGTACAAGGCAGAGAAAAAGACGGGCCCCAAAATTTTTCCGATTGGACATCATATTTTTGTATCATAATCATTCTTGTAATATATTTTCCATTGTAAAGGCACTAGAGGAGTCCTCTAGATGCATCCCCATAGAAGATTAGAGATTTACCCATGTAAAATAGTAGGAAATTAGTCTTTTAGTGAATAAAGTGCCGGTCTCTAGTGTGAAAGGACCATTTTTAGGGCACAAGTATATAAGTCAAATGTGACTCTTTGTAAAAGATTTTTGGTCATTGTGAGAATAGAGAGCACAGAAATTCAAATTTATGTCTTCTTCACTCCGTATCTTCTTCTCTGTGAGCTTGTATGCATGTGTATTGCTTGGAAAGAGTGCTTGTGAGTGTTGTCTATCCATGAGAGTGTTTATTTGATGTAGGTAAAGTGTGTGCGAAGTGTAGGAAGTGCTGAAGTGTAGGAAAGATTTCCTGCGACTCAGTATTTTGCACATAACTTGAGGTAGGAGTGTCAGAATTGCATGAAACCACTGCCATTGGATGCGTCTTCTCGAGAGCTTTGAAACACATATGCTATTTGCTAATTTGGAGCTCGGAGCTAGGAGAAAAGTCCAAAACACTGACGGCTGCTGCACCAAGTATCGTTTCGCCTTGACCAACAGTTGGAGCTTGTTTGGATAAGTCTTTGCCTTATTTACACTCTTTGAGTAGTTCATTTGCATTGATCATTACATGATTGCATGTCCTCATACACTCGGCTAGGTTTGTATACTCTTTGGATTGATAATTAAAAGCGTGTATCCCCACTATATGCACTTGAGAGGGGATTGAGGTATAGTCTCTTTCTCCGCAAGTCCCTAAGTTGGTGCTTAGGTCAACACAGTGACTCATTAGGGTTATAATTGTATACAAGCCAAGGGGAAAAAGCCTTTTAAAGATGAAAAAAGTGCCTCAACGGTCCTAAGTCTGTTCATACACATCACTACCAAAATATACCAACAAAATTTTGACATGTATATGTTTTAAACTGGTGAAAGAGGTTCTTACGTGACTTACAAAGCATCTAATGATTTGTATTATGACTTAGAGTTGAGGAAAAGAGTCCCCAAGCTGTCCCCTTGCTTAAGCACACCCCCTCCTAGTTGTTCTCTACATATCTTGTAGAAATTGGTTATAAGTCTCGGGATTAGTGCATGCACAAGTTCAGAGAAATAACTAGAACACTATCTATGTATTTAGCTAATACTCTATAAAGAGATCAAGTAGTCTATTTTGATGCAGTTGGTTGAGGCATCCATTTCCAAATGGAGTGATTTTAATCTCATTTGCAATATCTCTAAGCCTAGTTTCAATGTGAAATTTTTCATTTATACTCCATGCATGTATTCAAAGAAACACAGAGCCTCTATCTGAAAAAATTAGGATCCTAGGAGGGTGGTTCATTTGCTTTCGTTGTGCACATAGGAGTGTTTATCCTCCAACCATGGTATCAGAGCTACAAGTGCAATATTAAACAAATCAAAAAAGAGTTGCTGAAGTGAAGTAAAGGCCTCATCAAAGTTTGAAGGAAAGAAGCAGAGAATGTGCACGTGAACAACAAGGGGAAGAAAACAAGTCATCAAATCAAAGACAAAACTTCATCAAGATGAATAGCTCCATTATTTGAGGTAAAATCCATCTTTTCCAACTTCATTGCATCAAGGGGGAGGTCTAAATAAGCTAGAAGGCACCATGGAAAATCTCACGGCTCACATTGAGAAGTGCAAAAACAAAAACTACCAACCATGGCAATTTAGAATAAGCAATTTTTTGATGGGGAAAGGTCTTTGGGGACTTGTGAGTAGTGGGAAGACAAAACCCTATATAGATGAGTTAAATCCAACCAATGACTAGAGAAGAGAAGTGGGTGTGTGGGATGAAAGGGAAAAAAGATTCATTTTTATTCTATCTTAGAATATTAGCAACTCCATGATAGGATATATTCAAGATTTGGATACAATTAAGAAGGTTTGGAAGTGCTTGGAGATACTGTGCTCTACCTCTAAAAACGCTAAAAAAATTAATCTCAAGAATGAGATCAATAATCTCAAGAAAGGCCCATTTTCAAGATCTTAATAATTACAAATTAAAGGTTTGAGAGCTTGCAAATGCACTAGGATCAATCGATTCTCCCTAGATGATGATGATGTTGTAGCTCACATCCTAAATGGACTTAGGAATGCTGAAAAATGGAGAGCATTCACAACTTCAATGTATAAAAGGGACTCTCTTCCTAATTTTGATCAACTAATCACCCTCACGGTGAAAAAAGAGATGAACCTTGGTGGTAATCATACCAAGGATAGGAAATGACAATTGTTGTATGTAGGTAGAGGAAGAGGAAGACAAAACTGATGTGCTGCAAGAGGATGACAAAGATATCAAAGCAACCAAGGAGGTCAAGCACAACAAGAAAATTTAGGTCTTAGGCATGAAAGAATAATAAATAGAGTAATAGGTGGAAGATTTGGTGGAAGACGACAACACACCTCAAATGGATGCTTCGTATGTGGTAATCCGGGTTATTTTGCAAATGAATGCTATCATAGAGCTCAAAGAACATGTAACCAAAGAAAAAAGAACAATAATAGAGGGAAATGTAATTATGCAAACACATCATCTAGTCAAGGGAATGACTATTTAATTTCCATGAGGTATGGTGAAGATACAACTCAAGCTAGTGAAGGTGTATGGTATGTAGACAATGGATGTAGCTATCATGTGTCCTCTTAGAAGAATCTTTTTAGTAATTTCTAGGTCCCAAAGCATCAAGAACATGTGGAAACAGGTGACAACTCAATCAATACCATTCAACATGTGGGAGGTATTAGTTTGTAAGTGAATCAAAGGTTGATGTGCTTATTAGAGGTCTTACATGTTGCTACTATTACCAAAAACTTGATTTCCATAGAACAAATGATATAAAAATGCTACCAAGTTAGGTTCAATGAAAGAGGATGCCTTTTGAGGATCCAAAGGCACGTTTCAAGCTCATAGAAAAAGAGAAGAAGCAAGGGATAATGTTCACAATGGGCATAAATCAATCACACCATTCACTGTATGTCACATATGGAGACACGAGGATACCAGAGTTAGACATATGGCATAAATGAATAGGTCACGTCAACCTACAAAAGCTCAAGGACATGCAAATGAGTTTGGTAAGAGGCCTAACAAAATTTACATTTAAAATATTGCATGAAATTTGTGTAGCTTGCCATGAGCGCAAATGTTTTAGACCTCATTCATAAGGATGTTTGGGGTCCAACAAGAGAAGCATCCCTTGCTAGAACCAAGTATTTTGTAACCTTAATTGATTACTAGGTGTGGCTATATTGCATTATGAACAAATAAGATGTGTTCCACTACATCAAGCAATTCAAAGCACATGTGGAGAAGGAGTCTAAGAAGCTTATTAAAACTTTGAGATCCCATGAAAGGGGAGAGTACCACTCCCATGAATTTTCTAATTTTTTTTCATGTCGATGGCATCAAAGGATAATTTACATGTAGGTGCTCCCCTCAACAAATGTGAAGAGAGATGGTGGATGCAATCCAAAGATGAGTTGGTGCTGCTACAACCAGCTTCACATCAGCCAACTGAGACTTCAGAGTTGATTAATAGACCCTTTGAGCTTCCTAAATCCACCAAAATATCAGCCAAGTACTTTGGAACATGTATCCCAAAAGTTTAAGTCAAGACAGACTAGTTGCGAAATGACTAGCTCCCAAAACTTGCTATTTTTGGACATACACCTGCTGGAAAAACTAAACAGTGCTCTCAACTTGGTAAAACTTAGATAAATTACTTTTGGGCATAGCAAATAGACTTAGCAAGCTTCCCAATCCAAGTTAAAACACGTCAAATGATGGACTGAGCACTGAGAACAAGTTTCATCAATTTCTGGAACGTGCCCACCATTCTCGGGACTCTACAGAGATAGACCAGTGAGCAGTAAAATGCAGATATCTCCACAACTGGAAATCCAATGACCATGAACATTGATATCCAGAAAGTAGACAGTAAGAGCTATTCAACGCACGTTAAAACACTGAAAAATGTTGCACAAAACTCGAGATATGACCTTCTGAAGTTACTGTTCTGAGTGAGTATAGCAGAGAACAAAACAGAGAAGTAGATAATGATAAATGTATAGATTCACATATGATTACAACCACATTGGCAATGAATCTTTGCACAATGGGAGTAGAATGATAGAGCTATGGAGTAAGATCTTCAATCTCTACAAAATTACATGAAGTGGTCACATACAAGGCTTGCTAATCGCCTCTTCCTTCTTGCTCTTTTTATAGCTATTCTTGGAGGGAGTTTTGAATTCGAATTCGAATGGCCCCACCTAAAAGTGATCCCCAAAGTTAGGAGAGATTCCCTCAGCTCAAAAATTCTTGGTTTTAGGTAGTTAGATCCACGACTTTGCTTTTACATCATGGATGAGGTAAGCCATCCTTTTGATTTTTCTTTTTCGAATCACAAGAGATAAAAAGAACTCTTTTACAAGGTGTGTTCACATGACTACACATGTGACTTGCGAATGAGGATAATATCAAGCATGTAGACTTGGGTAAAAATGCACCAACAGCTCCCCCTCAAGCCTAACATGCTTGGCCTCCAAATAAGTCTTCAATTGTCCTTGATTTCCTGCAAGCCAATCATCAACTTGAATCTACTTAACTTTGTACCATCAAGAGCTTTAGTCAACATGTCTGCACATTGCATATCTGTAGAGACATAGGATAGTTGAATATCCTTGCTCATTAGCTTCTCCCTTACATAATGGTAGTGGACTTCAATATGCTTGGTTCTAGCATGGTAAACCGGATTAGTTGCTAGATGTAGTGAGCTTGTGTTGTCACCAAAAATGTGAGGTGTTGAAGAATGAAGTCCAAGATCTGTGTACAAAGACTTTAACCACATGATTTCTTGAGTTGCATTAGCCAAACCTCTATATTCGGCTTTGGTAGAAGATAATGCCATGGTTGGTTGCTTCTTCGATGACCAAGAAATGATTTTTGAACCTGCAAATGATATATATCCAGATGTGCTTCTTCTATCATCTTTAGATCCGGCCCAATCTGCATCTGAGTAGACCTTTAGCTCAATATCTGAAGTATATGAATAAAACAAACCTTCATTCATGGTCCCCTTTAGGTACTTGAGGACTCTCTTGGCCGCTTCCATATGTGGTCTTCTTGGCTTATGCATAAATTGACTCAATATGCTAACACTATAGCATATATCCACCCTTGTGAGTGTTGCATAGTTCAAACTTCCAACCAAGCTTTGATAGCTTGTGATGTATTCAATTGGCTCTCCTTCATAAGCACTAAGCTTATGATTTTGCTCCATAGGTGTACCTGCACACTTGGTATTTTCCATCTTGAACTTGACGAGCATGTCATGCACATACTTCCTTTGTGTGATGTTTATACCCGCATCTGTGTAGATTAACTCCAATCCAAGAAAATAAGTGAGTGGTCCGAGGTCACTTATTTTGAACTCCTCCTTCATTTGACTGTTTACCTGTTTGATTCCTTCAAGATCATTGCCTGTGATAATAATATCATCAACATACACACATAAATAGATCACTTCAGATCCATTCCTCTTTATGAACAAAGAGGTATCCGCTTTGCTAGCTTTGAATCCTTGGTCCTGCAAATAAGTCACCAATCTGAAATTCCAAGCTCTTGGAGCTTGCTTCAATCCATACAAAGCTTTCTTTAGTTTACATACATAGTTAGGATGATGTGCATCCTCATATCCAGGAGGTTGTGCCATATACACTTCCTCAGAAATCCATCCATTCAAGAAAGCATTCTTTACATCAAGTTGATAGATATTCCAATTTCTAGATGCAGCAAGACTAATGAGAACCCTAATTGTAGGCATTTTTTGCAACAGGAGAGAAAGTCTGCTCATAATCAATACCATGGGTTTGAGCAAACCCTTTAGCAACTAACCTTGCTTTGTGTCTATTTATACTTCTATCTGGATTCCTCTTGATTTTGTCTATCCATCGAGATCCAATTACCTTCATAGATGGCTTGTTAGGTACAAGCTCCCAAGTGTCATTCTCCTTCAAGGCTTCCATTTCTTCATCCATTGCATCTCTCCAAGCTTTCTTGCTTTGTGATTCTTCGAATGTGGTAGGTTCTTCATTGGTTGAATCCTTTGCAATGTAGATTGCGTGCTTGGTGACCAAAGAAGTATCATAACCAAACCTTTCTGGTTTCTTCTTCTCCCTTGAAGACCTTCTAAGTGGTTGATGTGAGCTCTCGGGTCCATATGTAGCATCCTGCATCTATGCTTTACCTTTGTTCTTCCATAGCTTTAGTCTTTCCAAGTCTTCTAGGTCAATCTCCGAATCACTTTCTTCAATCTGCTTTGGCTCCTTTGGTTGAAGTGATGGAAAATCTTCATCCAAGTCATAAGGCAACTTCACTTTCCTATCATCATCAAATCATGATTTGTTTTCATAAAAAATTACATCTCTACTCACAGAAAATCCTTTATTGGTTGGATTGTACAATCTATATCCTTTTTGGTTTTGGTCATAACCAATAAATATGCACTTCTCTGCCTTGGGATCCAATTTCCCTCTTACTTGAGAAGGAATGTGAGCATAGGCTAAGCATCCAAAGATTTTGCAATGCTCTAGACTAGGTCTTCTTCCATTCAGCACTTCATATGGAGTGGTTCCATCTAGTGACTTAGATGGAAGTCTATTTATGAGATATGTGGCTAAGACACAACCTCTGCCCATAGGTAGTTTGGCAATCCCTTTTCATTGAGCATGGACCTTGCAGCTTCGACAATAGCTCTGTTCCTCCTCTCTGCTACACCATTGAGTTCGGGTGTATACCTTGTAGTGACTTCCCTTTTAATGCCTCTTTCATGCAAGAAGGCATCAAATTCAGAAGAGAAGTATTCTCCTCCACCATCTGATCTGAGTCTTTTCAAAGTCCTACCTGTTTGGTTTTCAACAAGAGCAATATACTTCTTAAAGCAATTAAACACTTCATCCTTGTGATTCATGAGAAATAGAATGGTCCACTTGCTACAATCATCTATGAAAGACACATAATATCTTGAGCTTGATATAGATGGCTCCTTACTTGGACCCCACACATCCGTGTGCACTAGATCCAAAGGATTTTTATACATATATCCTTTCTTATTGAAAGGTTGTCTATGAGCCTTGCTGAGTTGACAAGCTTCACACTTATAAATCATGTGTTGCCTTGTGATATTAGGCAAACCAAGTACACTTTGGTCCCTGCAAATTTGTTTGAGTGTCCTCTCACCAATGTGAGCAAGACTTTTGTGCCATATCTCCAACTCTGTTAGAGTTTGAGATCCATAGCTAAACAAAGCTATGTTCTTTGTATCTTCCACTTCAAAAGTGAAAAGCCTTCCTGTCTTCTCTCCTTTGGCAAACCTTCGAAAGCCTTGCCTTGGGTCTTCAACATATGATCCAAATCGGTTGAATCTAACCTGCAATCCTTTTTCAACAATCTGTCCAACACTTATTAAATTTTTGGTAATTGTAGGGACATACAAGACTTTGCTTAAGAGGTTCATATTCCCATCTGATGTCTTCACATTACCTATCTTCTCCACTGAGTGCTTTGTGTCATCTCCTGTCTGCACTTCATGCTTGTTATGAGGATCTTCCAAATCAGAAAGTAAAGCCACATTTCCTGCTACATGGTTTGAGCATCCCGAATCAATGTAAAATATTAGATCATCATCCTTACCCTTCTTCACTGATAGATTCATAATCAATAATGAATCTTCTTGACTTTGGTCCTCTGCATAGTTATTGTAGTCTCTTCTTCCTCTATGGCCACTTTGATAGTTGTTGTTGTTGTTGTAATTGTTGTTGTAGTAGTTGTTGTTGTAGCCTCCATTGTACCTGCCTCTATTTGATCCATATCCACCTCTATTGAATCCTCTTCCTCTTGAGTTCCTCGAGTTCCTGAAACATTCTTCAGTAGTATGATTAGATAAGCCACATATATTGCAAGGTTGAGATGATTGGAATATCCCCCTACCTTGCTTTCCACTCCTGCCTCTTCCTCTAGCTCTTCCTCTACCTGCAAAGTTTGCTTGGAAAGAGCTACCTTCATCTTCGTTCTTCCTATTCTTTGACTTGTCCTTGAACTTAGCTTTATCAGAATATAAGGTAGAAGTTTGATTACCTCTTGAGGATTTTCTAATCTTTGCTTCATGAGTGAAGAGTTGGCCCATGAGTGTGTTGAGGTCGGGTACATGCATATCCATGTATAAATCCATGGCTGTTGTGAATGACTCCCACTTGTCGTCTGCTTTGATTCCATTTATGATTTGTCTAATGATTTGCTCCTCTTCAATTACCTCTCCAATGCTTCCAAGTTGGTCAGAAATCTCCTTCATCTTTGTGACATAATCAGTCACATTTTGCTTCGGGCTTTTCTTCATTGTTGTGAACTCCATCCACAATTGGTTCTTCCTTGCTCGAGTGTTGGAAGTGAAGAAAGAAGCAAGTGCATTCTAGGTCTCTCTTGATGTCTTGCATCCCTTGACATGAGGTAAAAGAAAATCAGAGATTGAGTTTAGAATATAGGACCTTGCAAGTGCATCCTTCGAACACCAATTTGAAAGTCCTTCCACTTCTTCATGTGATGGTTGCCCTTTGTTCCTCATGGTTGGCATTGTTTCATCTCCGGATATGAATCCATATAGATTCCTCCCTTGAAGGTAAGCTTGCATCCTTAGAGACCATGCCGGGTAGTTGTTTCAATCCAATTTGTCAATTGTTGATGGAAATCCATCTCCCATGTTGCTTGACTATGCTCTGATACCACTATGAAGAGAGATGGTGGATGCAATCCAAAGATGAGTTGGTGCTGCTACAACCAGGTTCACACCAACCAACTGAGACTTCAGAGTTGATTAGTAGACCCTCTGAGCTTCCTAAATCCACCAAAATATCAGCCAAGTACTTTGGAACATGTATCCCAAAAGTTTAAGTCAAGACATACTAGTTGCGAAATGACTAGCTCCCAGAACTTGCTATTTTTGGACATACACCTGCTGGAAAAACTGAACAATGCTCTCAACCTCGTAAGAATTAGATAAATTCCTTTTGGGCATAGCACATAAACTTAGCAAGCTTCCCAATCCAAGTTAAAACACTTCAAATGATGGACTGAGCAATGAGAACAAGTTTCATCAATTTCTGGAACATGCCCACCATTCTCGGGACTCTGCAGAGATAGACCAGTGAGGAGTAAAATGCAGCTATCTCCAAAACTCGCAATCTAATGACCATGAAAATTGCTATGCAAAAAGTAGACAGTAGGAGCTATCCAACGCATGTTAAAACACGGAAAAATGTTGCGTAGAATGCGAGATATGACCTTCTGACGTTATTGCTTTGAGTGAGTATAGCAGAGAAAAAAACAGAGAAGTAGATAATGATAAATGTATAGATTCACATATGATTACAACCACATTGGCAATGGATCTTTGCACAATGGGAGTAGAATGATAGAGCTATGGAGTAAGCTCTTCAATCTCTACAAAATTACATGAAGTGGTCACGTACAAGGCTTGCTAATCGCCTCTTCCTTCTTGCTCTTTTTATAGCTATTCTTGGAGGGAGTTTTGAATTGGAATTCGAATGGCTCCACCTAAAAGTGATCCCCAAAGTTAGGAGAGATTCCCTCAGCTCAAAAATTCGTGGTTTTAGGTAGTTAGAGCCACGACTTTGCTTTTACATCATGGATGAGGTAAGCCATCCTTTTCATTTTTCCTTTTCAAATTACAAGAGATAAAAAGAACTCTTTTACAAGAGGTGTTCACATGATTACACATGTGACTTACAAATGAGGATAATATCAAGCATATCAAGCATGTAGGCTTGGGTAAAAATGCACCAACAACAAAATGGGGCAGTAGAGAGAAAGAACAGACACATAGCAGAGGTAGCAAGGTCTATGCTCAATGAAATGAATATGCCATATTGTTATGGGGAGAGGCTACATATACATGCACATACACCATGAATAGATTTCCTACATGAGCTATAAATCATTTAACCCCTGAGGCAGCATGAAGTGGAAGAAAAACCTTGGATTTCCCATCTTAGAATATTTGGTTGTGTATGTTATGTACATGTACATCAAGCATTGAGGTCAAAGTTAGATGCGGAATTTGAAAGGTGTATATTTTCAAAATATTATATGGAACAAAAGGGGTATAAATGCTATAACCCATCACAAAGGGTAGAAAAGTAAGTCAAGGTGTTGTCTTCAATGATTTGAAGCCTTAGTATGCATGCACAAGTTCATTGCAGGTTGAAGAAATAGGTGAGATAGATAAGAAGCATGATGATAGAGTTCAAGAAAGCATGGAATTAAGTGGTCCAAGACACTCATCAAACACAAGGACACCTTCACCATGGAGTGGAAGGCCTAAGGAAAGAGATACCAACTCTGAGTAAATAAAATTCAAAGGCAAAGAGGAAATGAAGCTATGTTGATGAGAGCATGTTGGAAGATGAAGAGATAGAAGAAATTCAAACCCCAAGAGTGGCAAACCATGGAAAGAAGATGGAAACCACATGTAAATGAAGTGAAAGAAGGTCCTCAAGAGTAAGATGTCTGGTCCAAGGGTTAACATATGATAATTTCATTGCAAGTCATTATGCATACATTAATCAAGTAATCAAGGACAAAGAACTAACTAGCTATGAAGAAGTTAAGGATTGCAAGGAATGGCAAGATGTAATGAAGAAAGAGATCAAGGCTCTTGATGAAATCCATACTTGGATCTTAGTACCAACTCAAGAAACCATTAAGATGATGGGTAATAAGTGGGTTTACAAAATTAAAAGAACTTCAGATGGTTCCAGTTCTAGGCACAAAGCAAGATCGGTGGCCAAAGGCTTCTCCCAGAGCTATGTGACTATTTATGATGAATCTTTTAGCCCCATAGCAAAGACACCAACAATTAGGACGTTGATTGTAGTGGCCACATCAAAGCAATGGAGCTAATATCAGTTGGATGTGAAGAATGCCTTCTTCAATGGAGAGCTTGAAGAAATAGTCTACAAGAGCCAACCTCAAGGATTTGCTAATACGATGTACCCAAATCATGTTTGAAAGCTAAGGAAAGCACTATATGGACTAATGCAAGACCCAAGGGCCTAGAATCAAAGGTTAATGGATTATTTATCAAGTTTTGGATACAAAGAAAGTATTGCAGATCCATCACTTTACATGAAGAAGCAATGAGACAAGATGGTATACATGTGCATCTATGTGGACAATTTGATCATCACAAGAAGTGATATTGGAGGTATTAAAGATATGAAATCAAAAATAGGAAAGGAGTTCAAGATATCTGATCTCGAAATTAGGTAGGTAGCAAGGATGCCCGAAGAAGTACATCAGGTTATGTTTTCATTATAGATATGAAAGTGATCTCATGGAGCTCTAAGAAGCTACCAAATATTTATCTTTCATCTAAAAAGGTTGTGTACAAAGGTTTAGCATTGGCTACATGCAAGTTATTATGGCTTAAGAAGCTACTTAAGGACCTAGAAGTGGAAGTGGAGGAGTTTCCTCTTTATGGAGACAACATTTCAAACATCTACCTAGTGAAACATTCCAATCTTTCATGCAAGGAGCGAGCACATAGAGGTTCATTACCACTTCATTAGAGAAAGGTGATGGCATTAGAGCTATATATAAGGTATGTGAACACTTAACTATAGGTTGTAGACATGATGACAAAGTTTCTTGAAGGTACAAAGCTTGGATGATTCAATGAAGCAATTAACATAAGAGACATAGGATGAAGCAATGAAGGAAAAGGACTTAAGCTTGAGGGGAGTGTTGAAAGTTAAGAAGCATTTCAAGCTCAAGTTTGGGACCATGCCTTTAGTTTCACCATCCACCATCCACAATCAAAAGAGATAATGTCCATGATTTGGAAGCTTCAAAGCATGTTCAGAATGGAAAGAAATTCCTTAGAGAAGAAATATGTCACCTCTTGATATGATTGTACCTCAATTCTTGACATGTATATGTTTTTTATTTGTTAAAGAGTTTAACATGACTTATAAAGCATCTAATGAGCTTTATTATGACTTAGAGTCATGGAAAAGAGTCCCCAAGCTGGCCCCTTGCTAGCATTCCTATGCATATTTTGCAAAGGTTTCATTTTATACACTTTATCTTATAGATGATCTCGGCAGACCCTTTAGTATTGTATTTGTTGTTCTCCTTCATTCAAATCCATTTCTAGTGATTTTTGTCTTGTTGAAAACTATATAAATCATTAGGGGAAAAAGTGAGCCCAACATGGGCCTTGTAAGGATTCCTAATTTTTAGGAATTAAAATGCTTAATCCTCTTGATTAAGGAGCCATACAAAACTACCGGTGGTTTTTCCAAATAAAATTGTATTCCATATTTTTTATGTTTAAATTATGAAATGTAATGCTTTAGAGCCTTTGGATGCTTAAATTCAATGGTTGAGATTAAAGAGCAATGATCCTTGGAGAGATAATGTTAAAGATTTGTGTGGGTTTGGCTTTATTTATGCATGTTGAATGCACACTCTCTGCACAATTCTAGACCATTAGATTAAGGAGAAATCCTATGGAGGTCTGCATCTAGGGCTGATGTACTTTTGCATAGGCATGTGAGCCATTAGATGACGAGATCATTTGATGGTGGAGGGCAAAAGGCAACCTCGTCTTTTGTTGCTTCAAACTCCCCCCTTGGATGGTGGTTGGATCCAATGGTTGCCATTCAAGGTGCCTATTTTTTTTGGGATTCAATCTCTATAATCAGATACAAGAGCCAATCCAATGGCTATTATACAAAGATGCCTTTTTCCAGCTCTATCTCATCCTAACCATTAAATCTCCTACTAATCCAAAGGTCCAAAAGCATGGATGCCTTCACTTTTGCAATTCATTCTCATCCAAGTGATTTTGGAGCCAATCCAAGGGTTAAAATTCATTTGAGAGGCTTTCAAAACCATTCAAGTGAACAAAAACACCTATTCTAGTTGTTTTTCTCTTATTTGACCAAACAAAAACCAGGGAAGCCTATGCCATGTCTAGGTGATTAAGCTACTAGACTGTGGCCACCACCCTCCTCTCCTTGGTCCATCAGTAAGCACTCCTTAATCTAAAATGCCCATGCAAGGTTCACTTTTTCCTCTAATGTTGTACTTTGAGTGGTATAAGTCTCAAGATCAATGCCTATACAAGTTAAGGGAAATAATGAGAACACTATCTATGTAGTTAGCCAATACTTTGTGAAGAGATCAAGTAGTCTCTTTTGATGCAGTTGCTTGAGCACCATTTAGTGTCCAGATGGAGTGATTTTAGTCTCATTTGAAAGCCCTCCAAGTCTACTTTGAGTTTTAAGATTTCATTTATATTCACTACATGTACTAAGAGAAACACGGAAAACACAAAGCCTCTTTTTAAAAAAACTAGGATCATAAGAGGGTTCATTTGCTTTTGTTGTGCACATAGGAGTGTTTATCCTCCAACAAAAAAATCCAAGTACTCAATACCAACCAACTAGTGAAAGATGCACTTAACCACCCACCTATGTTTGACACTTGGGCAATGCATAACCTTGGTCATATGAGGGATGGCGAATTGACTATCATGTCACATTATGCATAAATAAATCAAGCATACAATAGCCTATTGATAGAGAACACCATCAAATGCATCTCCAACATCATTAAGACACAATCGTAAACTTGCTTCCATGGGTGTGATAATAGGTTTACAATATTCAAGGTGAAAATGCTCCAATAATGTGTCAATATATTTTGTTTGACACAAAGATATCCCCCCATCAACTTGCATGAAATGAAAGCCCAAGCAATGATGTAAATGCCCCAGACTTGGGATGTCAAAAGAGGCATGTAAGCCAACCTTAAATTCAACAATATGCTTCTCATTAGGACTAGCGAGTAGCTCATCATCAACATATACAACAATGATAAAGAGTACATCATATGCACACTTAACATATAAGGTGTTGTCAGTTGGATTGCTATCAAAAACATGTGCTAGCAAGTAGGAATGTATCTTCTCATACCAGGCATGCAGGGCTCTCTTCAAACCATATAATTCCTTTTTAACCTACATACTTTGTTTTTATGCCCTTTTTGTACAAAACCACAAGGCTGAAAAACATACATTTCTTTATGTAAATGATAATTCAGAAATGCAATTTTGATGTCAAAATGATGTACATTCCAATCATGATGAGTTGCAAGTGCAGAAATGCTATGAACAGTGGTCATTTAACATGTGGAAGCAAAGGCCTCATCAAAATCAATGCCTCTCTCTTGAGCATAACCTTTGGAAATAAGGCTAGCCTTATGCATATCAACTATTCCATCAGGCTTATGTTTTAGATTGTATACCATTTAGTGTTGTAGAAGTGAGATCTGAGACCTCTTTTCAGGAGATGTGTAGACACAATTCCCAATAATCCTTCTATTCAGGGAGGGTTCTTCCTTAAGGAAGTATACCTTGTAACTTTGTGCAAAGAGACAACTTGCAAATGAAGAGTAAACTGATGAGAAAATCCAAAAATCTTAATGCATTAGAATGGGTCCAACATAATCGCAAAAGAGTATGCTAACATATGACACACACACACATCCCAAGTGGTCACACACTAGTTTCTTACTGCCACTCGCTTGTTCCTAAGGTTACCTGCTTAGTCTGTTTCACTAGTAGGGGTCCCTTTCTGCTAACAACACAATAGTTAGCAACCAACACTATGGTATGGAATCTAACAATCTAATTATACAAAACTCAAGAACAAGTGAAGATTGATCAACATAGCTCAATGGATATTACAAAGTAGGTGAATAATCCTTTAGAAAACAACAATGATCATCCAAAAGTAAGACAAGTGCAACAAGCATCATGATGTACTCTCTAACTGAAACACAACTAGCCAAAGACCTCCACAATACATAGACAAGCTATCCTCCACACAAGCAAGTAGCCTAGACTCTATATAATCACCATAGAGTCACCCCATTTTACATTGAGTTGATATAGTGATAGTATGTATGAGACTTTAGAGATATGAGTATGAAAGAGTGTGTAAATAAATGCCCATCTATTGCTTATATATACTCCAAAGGGCCAAGATGCCTTGCTGATTTTGATCATTAATGGTTGAGTGTTTTCGAAAGATGATCTCTCCATACTTTGAAGATAGGAAATGAAATTTTATCATCAAGGAACTTCAAACACTATTTCTTTTGAGATTATCAATATTTCACAAATGATAAGAATTGGGACATTCTACATTTGTCTCTGTTCTTCCAAATAGTACTTGGATAGAAAGATTCAAATGTGTCCATGATAATTGGGAAAAGTATAAAATACACTTGTAGTGAAGTTCTTTGGTCATGGAACGCATTAGATCATTGATGAGAAATTTTTTAAAATGATTTTGAGTTATTCAAAACAGGTTTGGAGTAATGGTAGAAGACAAAATCTCTTAATGGTGAGGTCATGGGTTTGATTCCTGGCAACACCAACACGATGTGCTGAACATATGCATATATTCAATCATAATTTGAAATAATCTTGAATCTAAACCAAGAAACAAGTGAAATATATGAAACCACACAAACAAACGATACTAGTTTAAAATGTTTAAAGAGAAAATTGTTTATGAAGTATCAAATTTGAAAAACAATTTTGAAACATTTTCCAACCAAGTTAAAGAAATACAATCATTTAAGTGTAAACATGAACATCAAGTACAAGTTCAAAGTATGTATTTTCAAATTCTTGTTAGAAAATATTCAATTGACATAGAAGATCCACCACTAGAGCTACACATAGAAAATCAATAGGTTCCAAGATCGACCCATAAAATGTTTTTGGTGTGATCAATTTGACCAAATGTTATGGGAGTGTATTGCATATGAAGATGCTTCTAGGCATAAATTGGAAATGCAAGTAAAATGGAAAATTTGTAATTACCATGAGCATTCACCTTTACACTTGAATTAAGGAAGAGGAGATATGAAGGAATATTTTGAACAACTAAAATCTAAGCCAAAACCATATAAAATATTTAGAAAACAATAGAGACCAAAAACATATGATGATGCAAAATATTTTAAATAAGAGATGAAGATACCAATTGATAATCAAGTTAAACTTTTTGAAGAGAAGAAAAGTGAACAATTAAAATTGGAAAAACATAAAGTTGCACAAATTTTGCATCAAAGATTGGAAGATGATAAAAACGAGTATGAAAAGTCATTTCAAGTAAAAACTAAGAAGCATGAAGAATTCTATGTAATATGTGATCCAAAGTTTCTAGATAATGACCAATTATTTGATCAAGAGAAAGTAAAAATTTTGAAATCTTAATTGAACCTTGATATCAAAAATCAAGAAAATAATCAATGTGAACATGAGGATATCAAATAATTGATGGGGACGAGAGTACAAAAAATGAACATAAACTTAAAGAAAATGAAAAACAATTGCTTGAAGATATTCTCAAACAAATTTGACAAAATCAGAAAAATTCATCAAAAAACTTTTAAGCCTTTCAAGAGAAAAAAGGATTTAGCTTTGCAAGAAATAGAAGAAATTATTAAAAGTACTGGATAGATGAATAAAATTTTGAAGATGATCCATATGATCAGGTATTGATGACGAAAATGAAGAGAACTAAGATATGATATGAGTCTATGAGAAACATGTTTTAATGTTAACATGTTTTTCACTCACTTTTTGATGTTTTCATGAGACAAGGATTACTCAATAAGCTTCTTCAAAAATTATCTTTGATAATGATGATGATGGAAGGAGATCTATTGAAAGTGATATGAGTGATGATTATGTGGAGCATGAAACATTGCAATCTTTAAATTCCACTTTTTGCACCATATTGGGTATGTTTTGACTTAGAGTATGCATGAAAGCATGTACATACACATTGCTTTATTTCCCATAGTTGCACATCTATTTGCACTTGTAAATGGCATGAAACAAATTTCATATCCATTTTAACCTCATCAACGACAACCATTTACCCACATATGCACCATGAATGTTTGAAAGATGCACATAAAGTATGCATGATAGGGTCTCACTACATGACCTTGCATCAAGGCATGTTTCGAACTTTACATATGCACTATGAGTGATGGCAACAACTTATGTATATGCACATGAAATGTATGTAATTGAGTACACATGCATCATCAACAAATGCCAAATACCTTATCTTTTGCATCATATTGTTGACCATGCATTTCAAAGTATATAGTTGTTAGGGCTATATCATATGGCGTTGCATAGACACTTTGCTTCTCTTCCCATGTACTTGACAATTGATTTCAAAATTCAACGTTCATATGAAAATTGACTTTCTCTTTGAAATTGATTCTACATTGGCCTATCGAGGACGATATGCAAGTTTAGTAGGGGCGAATGTCAGAGAGATGCTCTCTCCATACTTCGAAGATAGGAAATGAAAGTTTTTCATCAAGAAACTTCAAACACTATTTCTTTTGAGATGATCAATACTTCAAAAATGATAATAATTGGTACATTCTATATTTGTGCCTTTTCTTGCAAGTAGTATCTAGATAGAAAGAGTCAAATGCTCCATGTGTTGGCAACAGTTCACGACATGGATGAACAGGGAGTATGTAAGAAACTGAGCAAGGAGACCAAAGGGTGACCCACCAGTAAAATTTCCATTCAATATTGATTTATAGTGGTCAGATCTTGTTAAAAACATCAACAATGATTCTAATGACTAACCAATGTAAGATATAACCAACCAGTTTTTCCATGCAACACTCCATTTTGTGCAAGTCGAGGAGTCTATTATCCGTCAGAATGGACTGGCCACAAGCTTTGTAATATTTTCACTTGTAATAGGAAAAGGGGTTATTTTACTGTGATTTGAAGAGTTTCTAGAAGTCCAGCCTTTCTTTGGTTCCAATGTATGGAACGGTGTGATGTAGTAGAACAATATGAGAAGGAGAACGGTGCAGTATTAGAAATATGTCTATGCAAAATGGTGATTTTTGGAGAGCCTATAGAATGGATCTTTGTCTTACGATACAGAGAGTGCAGAAGTATTGTAATCTGATGTGAAGTTTGAAGATTGTAAGCAGATTCTATATTGTAATGATCATTGATTAGTATTCCATAGACTTTTATATTTGAAGTTTACAATTCATTCCAAAGAAGTATATAATGAAGAAGTCAAACACTTTGTGCAATGTCTATGAACTGAAATCTATAAGTGTGTGAAATTAAGTTTAGGAACCTAAATGCATGTTGTGAGTGCGGTAATCACATTCATAATCCTCATTCCCATAACCAAACTTTGGATAACATGTTGTTTTTTTTTTGAACATACAATCGTCAAACATTTGGCGACCACGATGGGATGGGGTTTGTCTTGAGATGTATTTTTACTTGAATTGATGTCATTGGGGAGCAGTAAAGAGTACCTAAGAAGTGATCAACATCACAAGTATTTGGAAGAATTCATTAAGGAGACTTTAGAAACATTACATCTCAAAGATATCTCAATTACGAAAGTCACAAATATCCCATAAGAATTGTTGCGATGGGTGGAGAATGGAGTGCTACCTTAGACTATCTTCGAGGATTGGATATTTGAGTGGAGGAACAAAAAATTAACTAGAGCTTCATGGCAAGGGGAATTCAGCAGAGCTGACCTGTAGAGCTAGCAGTAGGAAGAAGAGTGCCCTGTGAACATAGGCCAAAGCCGTGGCAGCAAACCCCAACTAGAGTTTGCTTCAAAACTAGTGCATTTCACTCGACCTAGAATCTTAGACGAGTTTGAAGAAACGATGGCGCATAGAAATCCACTTTTGGGGTTGTACACCCACTTCTATGGATGAGCATACGAGGATCCTGATGTGCATGTGCGGACCTTCGAAAATCAATATGCTTGCAAACATAAATGAATTCAAAATGACGATCACAAATTGTAGGTATTCCAAGCCACTCTTGCTAGAGATGTAGTCAAATGGCTAATTGAGCATCTTTTGGATCATTTTTCAACATATGACGAGTTAAAAGATGCATTTTTGGAAAGATACTGAAAAAAGAATTTTGAAAATATATGCCACCTTATAATATATGATTCAAAAAGGTACGTTGGAGCAGTATGCTTCGGATTTCAGATCTACAATGATTTAGTTTCTCGGATGATGGCTGCTCTTTAGAGGAATTGTTGCAAGAATTTTTTATTGATAGACTACAACTAGCCATAAATGAGAAGATTTACATGTACACATTAGAACAAGCCCGAACATTAGACCAGATAATCAATTTGGCAAAAAGAGTGGACCAAAAAATGTGGTTGGCTAACTTGGGTTCCGAAAAAACAAGCCTTGTCATAAAGAAAAATGAGAATCTGGTCCAACAACTATACTATTTATGATGTAGAAATGTGGGCCACATTACCATAGATTGTGCATTAAACTAGATATACTGCCCCATTTGTAATAAAAATAATCATACTTTGGAAGGATGCAGGTTCAATGGCAAAAATACCTTGGTTGCAACAACACAAGTGGAACCTCCTTCGTGGAAAGGTAATTTGATAGGTTATAAACCTCTAGTCCAATCCGACCTATGGTCGGAGAGTCAAGATGTGAGAGTGTCCGGACAATCTCAGTTTTTGGGCTCCCAAAATTCCAAGATCAAGGGAGAATTTTCCAACCCAACTTTTACGAGTACGGAAGAGGTCATTGGTTCAGACAACCATGACCGATAACTTTTGGGAATCGACTAGTTCAATTCCAATTCTATTTGCAATACAGACATAGATGATTTGAATGTGAAGAAGCTAAGGAGTATGATTAGAGAAAACAAGAAACCAAATTGAAGGCTCCCATGCAAAATGTGGTGATATTGAAATGTTAAAAACCTTTAGTAGCGGTTATCACGAGGTCTTGACAAGAATACCAAAATCTGCAACAATCAAAGCATTACACACCAGGAGAGCAAAAGCAACAACGGAAGAAAGTAGTTCAGTGGGCTCTCATATATCTACTGTACTATGTTGATCCCAAACCCATCCTAGAGAGTAGTAGAAGTGAAAATTAGCCAGGTAGCTTAAATAAAAAAAGTTTACGAAGTGGACCAACTCTGGAGAAAGGAGCAACTGTACAAGAAGGAGAAAGTTGCGACCACTTAGCCAAGCTTGCAGTTTTTGAAACCTAGAAGTTCCCTTCCAGTGACCAAGAGCTCGTACCGGATTGCAGGACCAGACGTCTTCCGAAGAATGGAATCAGAATGTCAGGACTCCGGTAGTCTCTGAGGAAAGTACATCATGTCACTTGCTACATAATTCCAAGATTCAAGTCCCCTTGGGTGCCATGTTGGAACTTGTTATGGCCTTCAAAGAAAAGTTATTGAAGCATTTGCAAAATAGACAATCTCCTAGCTTAATTCAAAAAGCCATGGTCAGTATGGTATAAAAACTATGTAGTCCTTACTATTATTGTATGGTATAAAAAAAAGGCTATCTCAAAAGTTTTGTTTGATGATGGATCAAGCATCAACATTGCTTCTATGAATACTTGTAGGCACATGGGCTAGAATAGCATCAAACCAGCTCCATTTTTTGTATGGATGGTTGACCAGTCTCACGTGCAGCTAGTGGGACTGTTTAAAGATATCCCAATCATGATTTCTCATGTGGTATTCCCTATTACATTTGTTGTACTTGAACGTAAAGGAAAGAATTTGGATTATAATTTACTATTGGGAAGACCGTGGTTGCGGAATGCCAAGATCCAACAGAACTGGGATGCTAAAACAATCACATTCCAAAAGGGCCACGCAAAATTTTCAGTCTAGTTGGGGGATCAGCAATATTTCCCTCTAGAAAATAAACAGATACTAGCAAAACCACCACATATGCTTGACGGACTGGAGGAGGACGAAGAGCAACAATTCCTCAAAGCTAGCAGAGATTTACTGTCATTTGGAGTTTTTGTTGTTAACCCAATCATTAGCTCTGTTTGGGACAGTATGGCTGCCTCAATTTGCATCAGGATTTTGGCCATAAGAGGATAAAGATGCAGATCCAGTGATTAAAGACTCAACGGTGCTAGGAAAAATACACATCAAAGAAGATTCACTGGAAGTAGTTGTTGGAGAACCCAATCACAAATTGGACATAAATTTGAAGGTCAAAGTCTAAGAAGGAAAGCACATGCCTATGTGAAGGGACAATTTCACACATGTACTATATTTTTAAATTTAGACTTAACTTTAGTTCTAGAATTTTCAAAATTCATGAGATTGAGAAAATCTATATAAGCTACTTCGTATCAACAGACAGAGAGAGAGAGAGTAAGAGAGAATGTGAGAATGAGAGGTTGAGATCTAGAGTTCATTTTTTATGACTGAGTATAGTTGGGCTTCTTTGAGTTAGAAAGCACCTGTAAATTTTTTGAGTTTCCATAGCTATCACAAGGATTAATATAAGTTCTATGTATGAGACTCTCCTCTCTATCTCCATGCTTTGCCTATTGTGGTACTCACTTCAAAAATTCAAGTTTCCCAAGCAACTTGATGCCTGGCATCGAGTTTGTGCTGATAAGTTCTTGTTTCATTCTCTGCGTTTTTTATCCACTGAAGAATCTCCTTAAAACATGAGGTTTCTGAAGCAACTCGATGGCTGACATTGAATTTCAATGTAAAGTCAATGCCTAGCATCGAATTCCAACATAAAAGTGGTTTTCTTCATACCTGTGGTTCATGGGGTATTTCAGGTGCTGAAAAAGTGGAGTTTTATGCACAAAGTTGATGCCAAGCATTGACATTGTGTGGGAGGTCGATGCCAAGTGGAAAATTTTTATATTTAGACAAGCCTCTTCACTAAAACAGACAAGATTTCCTATTTTAAGAACTCAGATAGGGTCGATTTGTAAAGTCCATAACTTGGTGTGTAGTGCAAACTTTTTAGAAAATTATAGCTTCTTGGAAAGATCTTTGTTGGTGTCAATCACAAGCCTACACATTTTGCTTGAAAGATATCTTAAAGACCCTACATATGTGAAGAAGCATAGGAACTAGTGCTAGTGGTTAATTACCACTTTATCCCTTTCTAAAAGTCAAATTGACTTGGAATCTTTAATAAATACCTACCCAAATGATTCGTGGAAGACGTTAGCTCTTTGATTGAAGGAATATCTCCTAGGATATAGGAGCTTGATCATAGGGAGCCAAAAGTTTGAATTTGAATTCAAACTTTACTCACTCTTTATAAAAGAGGTCATGAAAAAGTCACGGTTAGAACGCATCATTCCCGAGCTTCTCATTACTGATTCCGAGTGTGTGTGAGGCCTACACTCTAGCCCACACCTATCTACACCATTAGGCAATGACATTCATGCCAATGGAGTTGTATACAAGTGTTCATTAATACATACTTTCTCACTGTTCATTTCTGAGTTCTCTGTTTTACTACTCAAAAGTCTGTCAACTTGTGAAGTGCATATCTCAGTCAAGTCTTCACCGAATTCGATGATCTAAAGCTTGTTGGGTTCAGCTCAACGTTTTCTACACACTGTCAAAGTTTGAAGTGATTCTATTCAGCCATTTCAGAGAAATACACGTCGAGGTGATCACTGGTCAAGGTCTGCTACATTCCTAAAAAATGGAGAGTATAGCTTTACTTGCTAAATTGATTTCTCTTAGCATAGTTTATCTTTTTACATCATTCCACTTGGAATAGTTATCTGGCTAAGCTAATTAGATATTTCTAAAAGGAATTTTTGCAATTCCTACTGTGTTGGTCATATTGAGCAAAATATCCAGCAGGTGTCAAGACATAAATAGAAGGTTTTCTTGAGATTGTGAGTTTCAAAGTTATCTGTTTTGGTTCAATCATTACACACATTATTTCCAAAGTAGATAGGCCATCCTATGGTGTCATTGGAAAGCTAAGGAGGCCCACTTATCAAGTCTGAAGCAAAAGAGGGCTGGTACAAAGCAGGTTTTGGCAGTACCTACTCAATCTCTTGGAGCATCCATCCATCTTTCCCAACAGTGGTATGAGAGCAAACTGAGGTAAAATGGGAGATGATTTTCCTTCATTTATTGATAAATTGGACAAGAACAACTATCAAGCATGGTCTCTAAGGATGAAGACCTACTTACAAGGAAGGAGTCTCTATGGATACATCTCAAGAGATGAGGAATTTCCCTCATTCAAAACAAGAGGATTACCAACAAAGGAAGAACATGAAAAGCTCAACACATGGTGTGCCAAGGATGCATTGGCAAGGTCTTATTTACTCAACTCCATCTATGATTTTCTTTTGCCATATATTAGAAATTGTAAAACATCCCAAGAGACTTGGGAAACCTTGTCATCTTATTTTTCCTCCAACACAAGGGCTAGGAAAAATCAGTTGTGGATTGAATTCACAACATTAAGGAAGCAACATAAGCAAGTTGTTTCAGAATTTGTGACCAAGATTAAAGATGTAGCAGATCAGGTAGCAAGCATAGGAGAAGAGATTGAAGAAGAGCAGATTGTAAGGCAAGTGATCAATGGGATCAAGGCTAATGACAAATGGGAAAGCTTCACCACTGCCATGAACCTTTACATGGACATGCAAATTCCAGATCTTACAACTCTCATGGGACAATTGTTTACTCATGAAGCAAAGCTCAACAAGAATGGAGATACATCCAAAGGTAATAACTCTTCTGCCCTATACACTGATAAGAAGTCTAAAGATAAAGGCAAGAGCAAGAAGGTGGAAGATGAAGGCTCTACCTCCCAAGCCAACTATGCAGGAAGAGGTACATCATCAAGAGGAAGGGGCAGAGGAGGTAAGCAAGGTAGGGGGAGACCCTATAACTCCTCACCATGCAACATTTGTGGTTTATCAAATCATACTACAGATGAGTGTTTCAGGAATTACAAGAATCAGAGAGGAAGAGGATACCAAAGAGGTGGATACTCACAGTCAAGAGGGAGATTCAACCATCATCAAGGCTACAACAACAACTACAACCACAATTACAACAATAACTACAATGGAAACTACCAAGGAGGATTCAAATCTAGAAAGGACTACAACAACTACACAGAGGAGCAGGATGACTCTCTTCTGATCATGAACATGACTTCAAAATCAGGTACAAATGATGACCACCTATTCTACATTGACTCAGGATGCTCAAATCATGTGGCTGACAATGTAGCACTACTCTCTGATCTTGAGGAACCAAAAGGTAAATATCAAGTCCAAACAGGTGATGACACCAAGCACTCAGTAGTTAAAGTTGGAAATGTTAAGACTTGTGATGGAAATCAGAAATTTTTGAGTAGGGTACTCTATGTGCCAACCATTACAAAAAATCTGATGAGTGTTGGACAGATTGTGGAAGAAAGGTTTGCAGGTTAGATTCAACCAATATGGAGCATTTGTGGAGGATCCAAGGCATGGGTTCAAGAGGATTGCTAAAGGAGAAAAATCAGGTAGACTTTTCACTTTTGAGTTAGAAGACACAAAGAATATTGCACTATACAGTTATAAAGATCAACCACTTTCAGAGCTTGAGATTCGACACAAAAGATTAGGGCATATAGGAGAAAGAACCTTGAAGTAAATATGCAGGGACCAATGTGTGCTTGGAATACCTAATGTATCCAAGCAACATATGATTTATAAGTGTGGTGCTTGTCAATTTGGGAAGTCTCACAGGTTACCCTTCTCAAGGAAAGGTTACATGCATGAAGACTACCTAGAACTTGTCCATACAAATGTATGGGGACCAAGAAAAGACCCCTCAGTCTCAGGATCAAGGTACTATGTATCTTTTATTGATGATTATAGCAGATGGATTGTATTGTACTTCATGAAGCACAAGGATGAAGTGTTTAATTGTTTTAAAAAATATCTTGCACTTGTTGAAAATCAGACAGGTTAGAATTTGAAGAGGTTAAGGTCAGATGGAGGAGGTGAGTACTTCTCCAATGAGTTTGAAGACTTCTTGCAGGACAGAGGCATCAAAAGAGAAATAACCACAAGGTATTCTCCTGAACAGATTGGGGTAGCTGAGAGAAGAAATAGGTTGATTGTTGAGACAGCTAGGTCTATGTTGAATGAAAAAAAGTTACCTAACTATCCATGGGTAGAGAGTGTTTCTACTTCCACTTACCTCATAAACAGGTTACCATCTAAGTCTCTTGATGGCATGACACCCTATGAAGCATGGCATGGTAAGAGACCCTCACTTGACCATTGCAGGATATTTGGATGTGTAGCATATGTACACATTCCTTCTCAGATAAGAGGTAAGCTAGACCCAAAGGCTGAAAAGTGCATCTTTATTGGATATGATCTAAATAAAAAAGGATACAGGTTTTATAACCCTACCAATAAGGGATTCATGGTGAGTAGAGATGTTGTCTTTGATGAAAATGATTCTTGGTATGAGAATGAATGCAGGAAGGTTAAACTACCCTATGATTTGGAAGAGGAGTTTCCAAGTCTTGCAAAGGAGGAACCTACTCAGAATGAAGACTCAAGTTCAAATGATGAAGATACTATCAACCTTGAAGAGTTCAAGGCATGGAAGTCCAAGGGCAAAATGAAGATGAAGAAGCTTGAAGACATACCTAAATCTTCAACTCAATCAATCAGAACTAAACATTTTGTTTACCTTGCCAAAGATTTGTCAATTGAAGAACCAGGATCATATGAAGAAGCCATAACCAAATCACAATGGAAAGAAGCTATGGATGAGGAGATTGAAGAACTCAAGGAAAGTGATACATGGGAGTTAGTACCCAAGAAGGAATCCATGAAGGTAATAGGATCCAAATGGATCTATAAACTTAAAAGAAATTTTGATGGCACATTTAATAGGTACAAAGCCAGATTGGTAGCCAAAGGTTTTGCACAAACCCAAGGTATTGATTATGAAGAGACATTCTCTCTTGTGGCCAAGATGCCAACCATCAGAGTGTTGGTTAGTGTGGTTGCATCAAAAGATTGGAATATGTATCAATTGGATGTCAAGAATGCTTTCTTGAATGGATGAATTTCAAAGGAGGTATATATGTCACAACCTCCTAGCTATGAGGACCCTAAGAAGGTAACATATGTTTGCAAATTAAAACAGGCTTTATATGGATTGAAGCAGGCACCTAGGGCATGGAATTAGAGGTTAACTACATACCTCCTAGACCAAGGTTTTGTTATTAGCAAGGCAGATACTTCTCTATTCATCAAGAGAATTAATTCAGAGGTAATATACTTGTGTGTTTATGTTGATGACATCATAATTACAGGTAATGATGTCAATGGAATTAGACAAATCAAGAGCCAGATGATGAAGGAGTTCAAGATCAATGATCTTGGTCTATTGAAGATTTTCTTGGGCTTGAGTTAGTCTACACTAATTCAGGGATATACATTACTCAGAAAAAGTATATACAGGATATGTTGAAGAAGTTTCACTTGCAGGATGCCAAAGTAGCAAGCACTCCAATGGAGGTAAACCTAAAACTAAGTGCCCATGAAGGTGATGAAGTCAATGACATTACAGGTTATCAAAGTATGGTGGGTAGCTTGAACTATGCTACCTTAACAAGGATAGATATTGCATATGGAGTTAGTGTGCTAAGTCAATTTATGCACAAGCCAAGGATACCTCACATGGAGGCTGCCAAGAGAATCTTGAAGTATCTCAATGGTACACATAACCATGGTTTGTATTTCCCTTATACTTCAGATATTGATATCAAAATTTATTCAGATGCAGATTGGGCAGGATGCAAGGATGATAGGAGGAGCACTTCTGGATATATTTCATTTGCAGGTGATAAACCAATATCTTGGTCTGCAAAGAAGCAACCAACTATTGCATTGTCTTCTATAAAAGCAGAGTATAGAGGGCTGACTAATGCCACACAAGAAGCCATATGGATCAAGCTTTTGTATACAGAATTGGGTTTATATACTAGGTCTCCAATAATCTTTGGAGATAATACAAGTTCTCTTCACCTTGCAGCTAATCCTATCTATCATGCTAGGACCAAACATATAGAGGTCCATTACCATTATGTGAGAGGGAAGTTGATAAGCAAAGTCATTCAACTAACCTATGTATCAACCAACATGCAGTGTGCAGATTTGTTGACTAAAGCTTTGGATGGAACCAAACTTTGCAGGTTCAAAGCAATGATTGGATTATAGGACATACATGAAGCTTGAAGATGAAGACCAAGCCAAAATGTTTGGCTTGAGGGGGAGCTGTTGGTGTAAATCACAAGCCTACACATTTGGCTTGAAAGATATCTTGAAGACCCTACATATGTGAAGAAGCATAGGAACTAGTGCTAGTGGTTAATTACCACTTTATCCCTTTGTAAAAGTCAAATTGACTTGGAATCTTTAATAAACACCTACCCAAAGGATTTGTGGAAGAAGTTAGCTCTTTGATTGAAGGAATATCTCCTAGGATATATGAGCTTGATCATAGGGAGCCAAAAGTTTGAATTTGAATTCAAATTTTACTCACTCTTTATAAAAGAGGTCATGAAAACGTCGCGGTTATAACTCATCATTCCCGAGCTTCTCATTACTGATTCTGAGTGTTTGGGAGGCCTACACTCTAGCCAACACCTATATAAACCATTAGGCAATGACATTCATGCCAATGGAGTTGTATACAAGTGTTCATTAATACATACTTTCTCATTGTTCATTTCTGAGTTCTCTGTTTTACTACTCAAAAGTCTGTCAACTTGTGAAGTGCATATCTCAGTCAAGTCTTCACCAAATTCAATGATCTAAAGCTTTTTGGGTTCAGCTCAAAGTTTTCTACACACTATCAAAGTTCGAAGTGATTCTATTCAGCCATTTCAGAGAAATACGCGTCGAGGTGATCACTGGTCAAGGTCTGTTACAGTCCTAAAAAATCGGGAGTATAGCTTTACTTGCTAAATTGATTTCTCTTAGCATAGTTTATCTTTTTACATCATTCCACTTGGAATAGTTATCTTGCTAAGCTAGTTAGATACTCCTAAAAGGCATTTTTTCAATTCCTATTGTGCTGGTCATACTAAGCAAAATATCCAACAGGTGTCAAGACATAAATAGAAGGTTTTCTTGAGATTGTGAGTTTCAAAGTTATCTGTTTTGGTTCAATCATTACACACATTATTTCCAAAGTACATAGGCCATCCTATGGTGTCATTGGAAAGCTAAGGAGGTCCACATATCAAGTCTGAAGCAAAAGAGGGCTGGTACAAAGCAGGTTTTGGTAGTACCTACTCAATCTCTTGGAGCATCCATCCATCTTTCCCAACACTCTTCTCTTCTACTTTCATCGACTAGACGATCTTGGAAAAATAATAGTTTTGCTGAGAGAAATAAGCAAAAGAGTGAAGGTATGTCATTGTAGTGACTAGAAATTTCTGAAGAAGTAAAGTTCTCAGCTTTGGCTATCATTTTTCAAAGTTTGGAAAATCATTGAGTTAATGGTGACCATAGAGGTTTTCTAGTGTCACATTAATTCATTTCTTGTGTTGTTTCATACATCAACAAATGGTATTAGAGTATGTTGGCAGTAGCCAAAGGCATAGATGCAGAGGAAGCATGTGAAGGCGGACTACAAAGAGTCATGGTGAGCCATGTAGTCTATTTTTCTCAAAGAAATATGATCGATATTACTTCTTCAAAACACCAAACAGTGATTTTCATCACTTTTGTACCATATATATCATAGAAACACCCACTTTTGTAATTACTAGCTCCATTTTGTGTAAGCCGAGGAGTTCTCAAACTTGAGGAGCTTAGGTAGAACAAGCATACCAATTTTGGCTATTTTTAGATCTCATTTATACCTCCAAATAGTGACAAGAACTATTTTTTAACTATGCCAGACACTAGATGTGAAACCGGTCAAAGCTAGCCTAAAAACTATAAAAAGATCTAGAGAGCTCATTTTTGAGGTTAGCTAGTGTAGACTTGTATGAGTTAGTGTGATCTTGATCTTGTAAGAGTGTTCTTGAACAATAGAGATAATTTCCTACCTTCCATTGTGTCTTCCTTGTCTCTTACATGTGTGTGTATGTGTGTGTGCATCTCCATGCTTCTCACCTTCACTCTCACTACATCTTGCATTCATGATCTTCATATCAATCGTATCTCTTCTATCGATTGACATGATCCCAATTCTAACAGTTTTGACTCTACCCATGTAGGTAGTCCACTTGCATACTACATGGGGTCCCCATAACATATGGAAACATATCAATACGATATTCCACCATTGGAACCCAGTTAGGAGCCTGACTATGCCAATGTCATGTATACCAACCCTAACCCACAGCCCCAGTTAGGATAGTCAAGACCACAGGGCTCTAAAGGACCATGTTTTAGGTGCCAAGGAGATCATTTCATAAAGGATTGCGCACATGGATAGCAAGACAGTCACAATACTATAACATTCAAGGTTTTTGTGCAAAATGTGGTAACGATCATATCATTAGAGATTTGTTCGAAGATACCTCAAGGAAGTGAGGTGGTACTACCAAACGTTTCTTTGTACCTGCCCTATTTCACTTAAGGGTTATGTAGTGAGAACTCTTAGCTTGCATATGACACCAAATAAGCACCTATGTACTCTGGAGTTGATGCTTCAAACAATTAGATCAAGAAAGATAACTTCACAAATAGCTAGTGATCAAAAACTTGCTATTTTGGTCTTGACACTTGCTGGATATTTTGATCAGTGCTCATATTATAGTAGCAATTGATCAAAATGCTTTTGAGGGTATCTAATTAGCTTAGATGGCTAATGATTACAAGTGGGATCCCTTAAAATGATAAACCACACACTGAGAAATCAACTTAGCATTTGGATGCTTATCCCTGACTTTTTAGGGACTGAGTAGAGAATGACCATAGATCACTTCGACACAGATATCTCCAAATTTCCTAAATCAAACGCCTTGAAAGTTTGAGAGCTTAAAATATACTATGAGACGGTTCGAACAAGCTATAGGAACAAGAAAAACGATTGAGAGATCACTGAGATATGGTCATGCAAAGTTCACTCTTTTCAGTAGACAAAGCAGAGATTTGAATTGAAGTGATCAATGAAAGATCTCTATTATGGCACATGATTTTACACAATCATTGGATTATGATGATGCCCAATGATAGTGGGATGAGTGAGCAATGATGTATGCTACTCAACCTCTACAAATGATCAGTAATTGAGCTCCAAGAGAAGGCTAATGACCGCGAGTTTACAAGTCCCTTTTATAATGACTTTCTTCAAATTTGAATTTGAAATTCAAATAGAGCTCCACCTAAAAGTGCTTCCTCTAAATGAGGAGATATTCTCTCATGCGAAATTCATAACTCATCTTCCTTCCTACCTTCACGAGATGTAGGTCCTTAAAATATTCTTCAAGAGTTTAATCCATTTACAAATGGTGAATGACCAAATATTACAAGCCAAAGTTCACATGCTTTATGAAGTGATTGTACACTCTTCCTTCCATGCCTAGCCAAGTGTGAAGGCTTGTGTACTTGCACCAACAACTCCCCCTCAAGCCAAACATCTTGGCTTGCATTTCTTCATGGGTCTTCTTGAATGTCGTGCAATCCAATCATAGATTTGAACATGCAAACTTTAGTATCATCAAGAGCTTTAGTTAACAAATCTACACATTACATGTTTGTAGATGCATATGCCAATTGAATCTCCCTGCTCAATAGATTCTCTCTAACATAGTGATAGTGTAGTTCTATATGCTTGGTTCTTGCATGGTAAATAGGGTTGGTTGTAGGATGCAAAGAACTTGTATTGTCACCAAAAATCATAGGTGAGTGAGTATGAATTCCCAAATCTGAATATAGCAATCTAATCCATATGGCTTCTTGTGTAGCATTTGCTAATCCCCTATATTCAATCTCTATTGAAGATAGAGCAATAGTAGGTTGCTTCTTGGAAGACCATGAAATGGACTTATCACCTGCAAAAGACAAATATCCAGAAGTACTCCTTCTGTCATCCTTACAACCTGCCCAATCTGCATCTCTGTCTAGCTTAATATCCAAATCTGATGTATATGGAAAGTATAGACCTTGATTTTGAGTACCCTTGAGATATTTCAAAATCCTTTTGCAGCTTGCAAGTGAGGTGCTCTAGGTTTATGCATGAATTGACTTAAGAAATTTACTCCATAAGATATGTCAACCTTGATTTTGAGTACCCTTGAGATATTTCAAAATCCTTTTGCAGTTTGCAAGTGAGGTACTTGAGACACTTACTCCCTTGTCAAGGTTGCATAGTTTAGACTTCCAACTATGCTTTGATATCCTGCAATATCTTCAAGCAAATCACCTTCATGAGCACTCAATTTATGATTTATCTCCATAACGGTGCTAGCTACCTTTGCATTTACCAAGTGGAATTTCTTCAACATGTCCTGCACATATTTCCTTTGAGTGATATAAATTCCAGAATTTGTCTAGACCAATTCAAGTCCAAGAAAATACTTTAGAAATCCTAGATCACTGATTTTGAACTCCTACATCATTAGGTTCTTAATTTGTTTGATGCCATCGGCATCACTACCTGTAAGTATGATGTCCTCAACATACACACATAAGTATATCATTTCTAAGTTGCTTCTCTTGACAAACAGAGAAGAATCTGCTTTGCTCATCATGAATCCTTGATCTTGAAGGTATGTAGTTAGCCTATGGTTCCATGCCCTATGTGCTTGTTTCAAACCATAAAGAGCTTTGTTTAATTAGCACACATAATTTACCTTGCTTGGGTCTTCATAACCAAGAGGTTGAGCCATGTAAACCTCCTCTAAAATTGAGCCATTGAGAAAAGAAATTTTCACATCTAATTGATACATATTCCAATACACGGATGTAGCTGCACTTACCAATACTCTGATGGTTGGCATTTTAGCCACAGATGAAAATGTCTCTTCATAATCAACTCCTTGAGTTTGTGCAAAAACCTTAGCCACAAGTCTAGCTTTATACCTGTTTATGGATCCATCTAAGTTCCTGTTGATTTTGTAAATCCATCTAGAACCAATTACCTTCATTGATGCCTTCTTGGGTACTAGCTCCCAAGTATCATTCTCTTGGAGTGCTTCTATTTCTTCATCCATAGCTTCCTTCCATTCTACTTTGGTACTTGCATCTTCATATGAAAAAGGTTCTTCAAGTGATAAATGTTAAGCAAGATAAATGGAGTGCTTAGTAACTAATGAAGTATCATACCCATATCTGATTGGCTTCTTACTCTCCCTTTGTGATCTCCTTAGAGCTAGGTTGGATGATTTAGGTAAGTCTTCCTTCCTCTTCATCTTGGCCTCGTCCTTTTATTTCCATGCTTTGAACTCTTCTAGGTTGATGGTGTCTTCATCATCTGATTTGATGTCTTCAACTTGACTTGGCTCCTCCTTGGAGAGACTTGGAAACCCCTCTTCGAAGTCATATGGCAATTTGACTTTCCTGCATTCACTTTCAAACCAGTAATCATTCTCATCAAACACAACATCTCTACTCACCATAAATCCTTTGTTGGATGGATTACAAAACCTGTAACCTTTCTGATTTAAATCATTCCCTATGAAGATGCACTTCTTTGCCTTAGGTTCTAGCTTACCTCTGATTTGAGATGGAACATGCACATAAGCAACACATCCAAATATTCTACAATGATCAAGTGATGGCCTCCTACCATGCCAGGCTTCATATGGGGTCATCCCATCAAGTGATTTGGATGGCAACATGTTAATAAGATAAGTGGCAATAGAAACACTCTCTGCCCACAAATAATTAGGAAATTTCTTTTCATTAAGCATTGATCTAGCTGCTTCTACAATCAACCTATTTCTCCTCTGTGCTACCCCATTTTGCTTAGGGGTATACCTTGTAGTAATCTCCCTTTTGATACCTCTATCCTGCAAAAATGCATCAAATTCATTGGAGAAGTACTCACCTCCTCCATCTGACCTTATCCTCTTTAGACTTCTTCCTATTTGATTTTCCACAAGTGCAAGATAATTCTTAAAGCAACGGAAAACTTCATCTTTATGTTTCATAAAGTACAAGATATTTTACCTACTAAAATCTTCAATGAATGACACATAATACCTTGATCGTGAAATTGAAGGGTCCTTGCTTGGTCCCCATACATCTGTGTGGACAAGTTCCAAATAGTCCTCATGCATATAGCCTTTCTTTGTAAAGGGTAACCTGTGTGATTTACCATACTAGCATGCACCACATTTATAGATCATGTGCTGCTTGGATACATTAGGTATCACAAGCACACATTAATCTCTACATATTTGCTTCAAAGTTCTGTCACCAATATGCCCTAATCTTTTATGCCAAATCTCAAGCTCAGGTAATGTTTGATCCTTGTAATTATAAAGTACAATATTTCTTGTGTCCTCAAGCTCAAATATAAATAGTCTACCTATTTTTTCTCCCTTGGCAATTCTCTTGAATCCATGTTGGGGATCCTCCACAAAAGCTCCATATTTGTTGAACGTAACCTGCAAACCCTTTTCCACTATCTGTCCAACACTCATCAGATTCTTCCTGATAGTAGGTACATAAAGAACCCTGCTCGACAGATTTCTATTCCCATCAGAGGTTTTGACATTTCCTACCTTGACCACTGAATGCTTGGTTTCATCACCTGTTTGTACTTGGTGCTTTCCCTTGGGCTCCTCAAGATAAAAAAGAAGAGCTACATTGCCTGCTACATGGTCTGAACAACCTGAGTCAATATAGAGGAGGTGCTCATCATTCATACCTTGCTTTGAAGTCATGTTCATAATAATAAGTGAATCCTCTTGATCCTCAGTATAACTGTTGAAGATCTTTCTTGATTTGTATCCTCCTTGATAGTTGTTATTGTAATTGTTGTTGTAACCATGGTTGTAGCCTTGATTATGGTTGAACTTTCCTCTTGATTGTGAGTAGCCGCCTCTTTGATATCCTGTTCCTCTCTGATTCTTGCTCCTATACAACTCATCTGTAGTGTGATAAGACAGTCCACATATGTTGCATGGGAAGAGTTAAAAGATATCCCCCTACCTTGCTTACCTCCTCTGCCCCTTCCTCTTGAGTTCCTACCTCTCCCTGCATAGTTAACTTGAGAAGTAGTGCCTTCATCTTCAACCTTTTTGCTCTTTCCTTTATCTTTATACTTTCCTTTACCGGTGTATAAGGTAGAAGAGTTGTTACCTCTTGATGGTTCTGCATTTTTGTTGAGCTTGGCGTCATGAGTAAAGAGTTGTCCCATGAGAGTGGTAAGATCTGGAATCTACATGTCCATGTAAAGGTCCATAGCACTTGTGAAAGCTTCCCATTTATCATCTACCTTGATGCCATTGATTATATGTCTTACTATTTGCTCCTCTTCAATCTCCTCTCCTATGCTTTCCAATTGATCAGCCACATCTTTAACCTTTGTCACATACTCTAAAACATTCTGCTTGGGTTGCTTCCTTTGAGTGGTAAACTCAATCCATAATTGATTTTTTCTAGCTCTTCTGTTGGAAGAAAATATGAAGATAATGTATCGCAAGTCTCTTGGGAAGTTTTACAGTTCCTAATGTGAGGAAGAAGGAAGTCAGAGATAGAGTTAAGTAGATATGACCTTGCTAAAGCATCTTTGGAACACCATGAGTTGAGTCTTTCAAGCTCCTCTCTTGTAGGTTGTCATTTGCTTCTAAAAATGGGCATCTCCTCATCTCCTGATATGTATCCATACAGACTCCTTCCTTGTAGATAGGTCTTCATCCTCAAGGACCATGATGGATAGTTATTTCTATCCAATTTATCAACAAAAGAAGGGAAATTATCTCCCATTTTACCTCAACTTGCTCTGATACCACTGTTGGAAGAGATGGATGGATACCTCAAGGAAGTGAGGTAGTACTACCAAAACTTGCTTTCTACCTCCCCTATTTCACTTCAAGGTTATTTTAGTGAGCCCTCTTAGCTTGAAAACGACACCAAATAAGCACCTATGTACTTTGGAGTTGATGCTTCAAACAATTAGATCAAAACAGATAACTTCACAAATACTAGTGATAAAGAACTTGCTATTTTGGTCTTAACACCTGCTAGATATTATGCTAAGTGCTCACAGTACAGTAGAAATTGATCAAAATACTTTTGAGGGTATCTAGTTAACTTAGATGGCTAATGATTACATGTGGAATCACGTAAAATGATAAACCACACACTGAGAAATCAATCTAGCATTTGGATGCTTACCCTTGACTTTTTAGGGATTGAGTAGAGAATGACAAAAGATGCCATCAACGCAGATATCTCCAAATTGGCTGACTCAAATGCCTTCAAATTTTGACAGCTTTAAATAGACCTTGGGCTGGTTCAAAGAAGCTATAGAATAGGAAAAATGATGGCGAGATTAGTGAGATATGGTCATGCAAAGTTCACTCTTCTGAGAAGACATAGCAGAGAATTGAACTGAAGTGATCAATGAAAGATATATATTATGGCACATGATTTTACAAGATCATTGGCATTATGATGATGCCTAATGATAATCCCTACAAATGATTAGTAATTGAGCTTCAAGAGAAGGCTATTGACCCCGAGTTTACAAGTCCATTTGATAATGACTTTCTTCATATTTGAATTTGAAATTCAAATAGAGCTCCACCTAAAAGTGCTTCCTCTAAATGAGGAGATATTCTCTCATGAGAAATTTGTAACGCATCTTCGTTACTACCTTCACAAGATGTAGGTCCTTAAAATATTATTCAAGATTTTAATCCATTTACAAATGGTGAATGACCAAATATTACAAGCCAAAGTTCACATGCTTTATGAAGTGATTGTACATTCTTCCTTCCATGCCTAGACAAGTGTGAAGGCTTGTGTACTTGCACCAACAAGATTGTCCTAAGAACCATGGTAAAGCTTCAAAAGTGACACCCATTAATGTGATAGGTATTGTGCATAATTCAGATGGATCCAACTTGACATACGTGCCTATCCAAGCTATAACAAGAGCCCAAGTGCTGTTACAAAATCATAAGTCTAATCCTGAAAAGACAACCGAGACTAGTGAAGCTGGAGAATCTAGTAGTAAAAAGATGAAATCTTGGAAGGAATCCTGAGAGAGAATTAAGAGAAAGTGGAGCAAGTAATTAAGCAAATTGGAAGGAAGCCTAAAGGAATCTAGAGCCAAAATCCTATAATTGACTTGGCAAGAATCTAATCGAGCGAACCTAGCTCTAAGATCAGGTTCAGTTCTAGCGGAACCAATACCTGAAAACCTGGACATGATGTTTCAAGCATATCAAGCAAGATTAAATGAAGGACCCCAGGTAGCTGAATTGAGTAAAAATTATTCAAGAGCAGACTTAGAAATTGAGAGAACTAAACTTTGTATGAAGATGGTAGAACTAGCACAATCTATGTTCGAAGCCTCTTGTTATATTAATTGGAACAACATGGCAAAACCGGAATTACACTTTCAAGGACTACCAGAGAGGTTAGAACACTTGGTCACTAACGACGAGAAGAGGAATCTACAGAAGAACCCTATTGTTCCTCAGATATAGGAAGGTAATGCACCATCCCTATCTCAAGTGCCAAATATCGAGGCATAAGACAACCTATCTTCCATCCATAAGTACTCCCAAGAGTTTCTAAGAGAAATCCAAGAAGAGAAGTTGAGACGAGAGCAAGAAACCCATCCTCCTATTCAAGAGATAGATGACTTGCAGGAAAAAATTCCCCAAGACATACCCTCCACCTATGACGATGTAGAGGAAGAGCAACTGAGTGAACATATGGATTTTTTAATCCAATCCTTTGCAAGAATTACCTCAGTTTACAGGGCCTTGGGAAGCCAAGTCTATTAGCATGAGAGCACCCACTATAATAGTGAGGAATGAAGAATCACTAATCCCTAGAAACACAGAAGTGATAAAGAATACCAAAGTACAATGTCACCTCACTCTAGAGGAATTGTTGAAGGTTAAAACAGAGTTGTGGAAGCACATAGCAAACCAATTCCCTGAGATCGCTATTGCTCCCTCCCAAATAGGATCACACAAGAAGGTACTAGAGATACCAGTAGAAAGAATTGGAGATGTCAGTGAAGGAGAGTAAGGCAATACTTATCTTTCGATAACCCACAAAGGTTTGATGCTCACATTTAAACAAGACTTAAAGGAAGATGGAGATAAAGGACAAAGTTCTACAATGTACATGAAGAACAAGAAGAAAGGAGATAAAGGTAAAGAAAAGGATGAAGAGGAATTGAGTTCTCAAGTTCATTATGCAAGAGGTAGAAGCACTGACAGAGGAAGAGCAAGAGGTTTTGGAAGAGGAAGAGGCAATCAGAATAACAATAAGAAGGCTTGTTGGATCTGTGGATTGAGTAATCATATGCCTCATGATTGTTGGCATAATCAGCAAGGATCAAATCAAAATAGGAATAACAATAGCAGAGGCAGAGGTGGAAGATATCAAAGTTATTCTCAGAGGAGTAGATAAATCAAAGAGGAGGCTATGGTAGAAGTGGAGGAAGAAGTTGGGGACAAAATCAATCCTACAACACCACCTACTACATCTATGAAAATGACACACAGATAAAGAAGATCTAAAGCTAATTTACATTGACTCTGGATGTTCTAATCATTTGTCAAGAAACATACAATTGATGTTAGAATTGGAAAAAGGCATTTCTAGTCATACAGTTCAAACAGGTGATACTATAAAACATAGTGTACATTCAATTGGAAAAGTGAAATGCAAGAGTAGAGCAGATTTGCTAACCAATGTTTTGTATGTTCCCACAATACCTTAAAACTTGATTAGTGTGGGACACATATTTGAAAAAGGTTTTCAAGCTAGGTTTACAAATGAAGGAGTATTTGTTGAAGATCTAGAGAATGGATATAATCAGATTGTTTGTGGTAAGAAAGAAGGTACACTCTTTACTTTAAGAGTGCAAGGGAACATTGGTCAAGCTTTTCTCACACATGGTGAAGGAATGATTACAGAAGTTGATCTCTAGCATAATATATTAGATCATTTCAATGAAAGAGGAATTAAAGCTATGGTTGCAAATCTGTCTATACTAGGATTACCAAATGTGCAGACTCAACATATGATTTATAAATGTGAAGCATGTCAGATGGGAAAAGCATATAGGTTACCATTTCAGAAGAAAGAACTCAAACATGATGAAGTACTAGAGCTCATTCATATAGATGTAGGGGGATCAACAAAAGAAGGATCCATGAGTGGCTCAAGGTATTATGTTCTTTTCATTGATGATGCTACAAGATGGATAACTCTATATGTTTTGAAGGAAAGATCAGAAGTGTTCGGAGATTCCAAGCATTTTCATGCATATGTAGAGAGATTCATAGGAGAAAAGCTTAAGAGACTGAGGTCTGATGGAGGGGGAGAATACCTCTCCCAAGAGTTCAATGATTATCTTTGGAATGCAATTATTAAGAGTGAAATAACCTGCAGGTATACACCACAACGAAATGGTGTAGGAGAAAGAAGAAACAGGACTTTGGTTGAGTTTGCTAGAGCTATGTTGAAGGAGAAGAATTGTCCAAATTATCTTTGGGCAGAGTCTATAAATACAGCGACATATCTTGTGAATAGATTACCATGTGCAGCTCTAAATGGAATGACTCCATATGAAGCTTGGTGGGGTAAGAAACCAACACTAGATCATTGTAAAGTGTTTGGATCGATTTCATATTCTTATTTGCCATCACAACTTAAACATAAACTTGAACCAAAAGTAGAAAAGTATGTGTTCATTGGTTATGATGAAAAGTAGATGGGTTACAAGTCCTGGAATCCTCTAACCAAACAATTTCTTGTTTCTAGAGATGTTACATTTGATGAACAAAAAATTTGGTATGCAAATCAAATTCATACAATTAAAGAATTTGAAGAAGAGGTAAGAAGATGTGAGAAAGGAAAATCAAGTGTGCACGTGAATGGAGATGAAGAGCATATGCAAGCAAGTACATCTAGAAGTGGATTAACAAGAAGAAATGAAGAATCTTCTATATTTGATGAAGAGGTGTATCTAGACACACATGAAGAATGTGAACCAAGGAGCTCAAGTAGGACAAGAAGGCAACTAGAAAGGTATTCTTATGATACTTCTTACATAACTCAAGAGAACTACGCATATATACTCAAAGATGATGAAGAACCTCAGAACTATGATGAAGCAAAAGGTAAGAAGCAATGGGAAGAAGCAATGAAGGAATAATTCAATGCACTAGAGGAGAACAAGACTTGGGAACTTGTTTCTAAACCAAATGGTAAGAAGGTAATTGGAAATAAATGGGTTTATAAAGTGAAGAAGCTTGCAGATGGAAGTATAGACAGATACAAAGCTAGACTAGTGATGAAAGGCTATGCCCACACTTATGGCATAGATTATGATGAGACATTTAGTCTTGTAGCTAAGATGTCAACTATAAGGACAATCATTGCTATTGCCTCTTCAAAAGGATGGACTCTGATTCAACTCGATATAAAGAATGCATTCTTGAATGGATACATATAAGATGAGATATACATGGAACAACGTCAAGGGTTGATAGATTCTAGGTATCCAAATTCTATCTGCAAATTGAGAAGGGCACTCTATGGATTGAAGCAAGCTCCAAGAGCACGGAACTATAGATTGGTGAAGTATCTCAATGATCTTGGATATCAAAGTTCAAAAGCAGATCCAAGTCTACTCATCAAAAGAATAGAGGAAGGTACAATCTACATTTGTATTTATGTAGATGACATTATAATCACAGGTACTTGAGAGGAAGGAATTAAGGAGGTAAAGATATTACTTGAGAAAGAATAAGATCAGTGACCTAGGAAAGTTATCATATTTTCTTGGAATGGAAGTCACTTATACAGATCATGGCATATATGTATCACAAGAAAGGTATCTTCTGAACCTATTGAAGAAGTTTGATATGGAACATTGCAGAAAAGATTCAACTCCACTTGAAGTCAATCACAAGATCGGTAAATATCATGGTGTCGAATACAAAGATATGAAGAAGTATCAATCTCTAGTGGGTAGTTTGATTTATGCTACACCAACATGACCTTATCTTAGTTATGCAGTGGGAGTTTTATAAAAAATCATGCATTGTCCAAAGGATCCACATTGGATTGCAAGTCAAAGAGTTCTTAGATATATCAAAGGAACTATAAAGGAAGGACTATATTATCCTTGTACTTCATATTTGAAGTTGAGAGCATATAGTGACTCAGATTGGGTAGGTAATCAAGATGATAGAAGATCAACTCATGGCTATATGATATACATTGGTCATAAGCTTGTAAGTTGGTGTTCAAAGAAACAACATATAGTAGCATTATCATCAACTAAAGCTAAGTACAAAGGACTTGTAGAAGCAGCTAAGGAGTCATATGGATGCAGACATTATTGAAAATCTTGGGCATTAATCAAGGTATGCCTACAATACATGGAGGCACCATGAGTTCACTTTATCTTGCAACAAATCTAGTATTTCATGCAAGAACAAAACATATAGAGATACAGTATCATTTCCTAAGAGAAAAGGTAATGGAGAAAGAAATTGAAGTTTGTACATTTCTACAAAGGATCAGATAGTAGATATAATGATAAAGATCTTGGATGGTGTGAAGACCAACAGATTCAAAAGCATGGAAGGAGTAAAAGAAAAGATGAAGATATGAAGAAACAAAGAAGGTCAATTAGTGATTGAGGTGGAGCTGTTGGAGAACCAATCACGAATTGGACATAAATTAGAACATCAAAGTCTAAGAAGAAAATCACATGCCTATGTGAAGGGACAATTTCACACATGTACTATATTTTAAAAGTTAAACTTAACTTTAATTCTAGAATTTTCAAAAGTCACAAGATTGAGAAAATCTATATCAATTAGTTTGTATCAGCAGACACAGAGAGAGAGTGAGAGAGAATGTGAGGATGAGAGGTTGAGATCTAGAGTTCATTTTTTATGACTTAGTATAGTCGGGGTTCTCTGAGTGAGAAAGCACATGTAAATTTTTTGAGTTTCCATAGCTATTAGAAAAAATTAATAGATGTTCTCTGTATGAGACTCCCTTCTCTATCTCTATGCTTTGCCTATTGTAGTAATGACTTCAAAACGTCAAGTTTCCCAAGCAACTTGATGCTTGACATCGAGTTTGTGCTGATAAGTTGTTTCATTCTCTGAGTTTTTTATCTACTGTTGAATCTCCTGAAAACATGAGGTTTCTAAAGCAACTAGATGCATGACATCGAATTTCAATGTAAAGTTGATGCCTAACATCAAATTCCAACATAAAAGTCGTTTTCTTCATACCTGTGGTTCACGGTGTATTTCAGGTGCTGAAAAAGTGGAGTATTATGCAAAAAGTTGATGGCAGGCATCAACTTTGTGTGGGAGGTTGATGCCAAGTTGAAAACTTTTATATTTAGATAGGCGCTTTTACTAAAACAAGCAAGATTTCCTATTTTGGTAGCTGAGACAGGGTCAACTTGTAAAGGTCATAACTTTGTGTGTAGTGCAAAATTTTTAGCAAATAAGAGCTTCTCAGAAAGCTCTTTTCTTCTGCTTTCATCCACTAGAACATCATGGAAAATTAGTATTTGTGCTAAGAGAAATAAGCAAAAGAGTGAAGGTAGGGATGTGATTTTAGTGACTAGAAATTTCTAAAGAAGTAAAGTTCTCACTTTTGGATATCATTTTTCAAAGTTTGGAGAAGCATTGAATTAATCAACCATATAGGTTGTCTAGTGTCACATTAATTCATTTCTTGGGATGTTTCATACATCAACAATAATGAATTTAGGTACATCAAAAGAACCCAAACCAGTACACATTTGTGCAGAGCTTGCTCCGAAATTTTGGATGGCCCTAATTGCATTGTTATAGGAATAAAAAGATGTGTTCACATGGACTTACATAGACATGCAAGGATTAGGTCCCAGATTATATCATCATAAGATTTTACTCAAACGAGAGGCCACTCCAGATTGGCCCATTTAATTAAAGTAGGGTACATTATTCCCATCGAAAATTTGGAGTGGGTATCACTGATAGTAATTGTACCTGTTAAATGCTGTTTATTCTTCTAACTGTCAGAAGTGCGTTTAAGCAATTCTTGGGTTCTTGAGAGTGGAAGGGGTCTGTTAGACAGAGGCCCTGTACTTAGTTCCCAAACTCACTGCTCACACCTAGCAATATACTAATGCTGAGAGCTCTATCAAAAATCTGTTGTACTTAGACATTACCGTTCACAGTCTTAGCTCAACCACGTGTATCGAATACGCTAAGATGCTATGTTGCATCTACACATAAACTTACTGAACATATCAGAACAAGATTATTCATTTAACCTTCACAGAATGGATACCACACTCCGTCCAATATCCGCAGACATAGAAAATCCCAGCGTTCAGATACACCGTACTGAAGATTCAATATGCAATCGAGGGAATCCTTACTATAGCTTAAACTTTGCCGTATGGGACCTGAACCTAGATACTACAGACAACTTAAGATAACATGGATACCAGAAGAGTTACCACATCTGCACAAACTTCGCCACATAATTGCAGAACATTTCACGAAAAGAAACAGCCTGATGCGCGAACTAGTTGAGACTCACAACCGCAATGAATACCATCAGACAACCGATAAGCCAAAACACAGATACACACAGAACACTCAGAAAGTCGCCAAGATACTCTGGATTACTCGACTCAATACACACAGAAATGCTACAGACCAATCACTCAGACAGACAGTCTGGTGATCTCTCGAACGTCTATGAAGTTAACAAACAGAAACAGATATCGACGGCAGACAAGACAAGAGACGAACATGAAACTCAGAATACTGGAGATTAAGCAAACAGACACGAAAATAACGACCCGCTCAGTCACCCAGACAGACAGTCTGGTGATCCATCACGGAACCCGTCACTAGCGCACCTTTGTTTGATTTATATAACTTTTTTACAAACTGTTTGTAATAGCTTTTCGCTCGTGCGAACAAGATTCAGTTACACATTCCCGATCCGGCGACCGCTAACACTCTGGCACGCACGGTGGACTCGAACCCGCAGGTTTTACAAAACTATTGCTCTTCTATAATACCTTCTAAGTACATATTTCTAGCTAATCTAAAGGTTCGGGTGATCTTTTTCTTTAGAGTTTCTAATAACTGTTTTAGGGTGTCCGGTTCTATTAACTATGCATCTATTCGTACCAAACTTAGAGCTATGGCTTCATTGAGAAAAATTTCTACTTGGGTCTGTAGAAAGGCTTCCTGTAAGTAAAATTCGTTTGCCGGCGCCGCATCTCTGGATGTCTTCATTTCGGCAACCTATTGCTCCATCTTCTGTACTCTTTCCTTCTGATTTTCCAGTTGATTCTCTCTTCTTTCGATTTCTTGAATTTGAAAGTTTACTGTTCTTGAGTATGATTCTTTTTCGTGTCTGAGATCTAAAATTAGCTTCTGTGTCTGAGCTTTCTTGGTCAAATAATGCTTGAGCATATTGTTGACATCTGATAGATTTTCTTTTGTCCTTTGAAGTTCTTCTTCTGTTAGCTTAGCTTGGCTCTGTTGTTCTTTGTTTTGCTGCACCAGTTCGTTGAGTTGGACTCTGGTCTCTTCCAATAGATTTCCTAATGCTATTCGGGCATCTTCTTTATCCTTGAGCTCAATCTTCAACTGACTATTTTCGACATGTGCTTCACTTAATAGCTTGTCCTTTTGGTTAAGATCTGCTAGTGCAGCATCTCTTTGTTCAACAATTTTCTGTTGTTCTGCAAGTTGAGCTTGGAGTTGGGTAATTTGTGATTGGAGCTGATGGTTTTCAACTTTAACTGCATCTATCGCTTCTTGCAGGGGCGTGATGTCTGCTTCCAAGACATCCACCTTGTGTTGTAGCTCATTCTGGATGCTATCTGTGACTTCTCTCATTTGGATTGGTAATTGTTGTGATAGGTTGATGAGCAATTGACCCATGTTTGCCAATTCAGAGATTACGGGAATCGAAGGAAGTGGGAGATGTTGGCGAGGTGGAGATGCGGACGTGGTGAGGAGTTGTTGGGAGTTGGGTGGTGAGTAGTTCGGGGATGAGGAAGAGGAGTCAGCGGTTTCGGCAGGGTGAATGGGTTGGATGGGTATAATGGTCTCCATTGGCGGCTCCAGTGGGGGAGTGGGAAGAACAAAATTGGATTGTGTTACCTTGGTGTGTTGTGCAGTTTCTTTGGTTGTGGAGTCAACTGCTTTAAGCAGCTCTTCGAGTACTTCTTTAGCAACTTGTTCTTGATCTGCTTGTTGTTCCCTTTCAGACTGTTGCTGGGATGCTTCTTCTGTAGAAGTTGTGTCGGCTTCAGTACGATTTTCCTGTTCTTGTTGCTCCTGGGAAGATGATTGTGCGGAGGATTCATGCTGCATCGATGTTGCGGTATCGTGGAATGTTTCTTCTTCATGTTTTGCTTCTTCTTCATCTTTGTTTTCTTTGGCTGATCCCTGTGCTTCACTCTCAGAAGAACTGATTCTGATCCTCTTTCTGCGGAAGAGTTGGTTTAGCTCCTCTTCATCTTCTTCCTCATCGTCCCATAATTGTATAGATTCCTCATGTCTTAGAACAAGCCCTCGGGGTGGTGGTTGTGCTGCTAGTATTGCCGGAAAAAGAAAGGACAGAATGTGCAGCAACCTGGACCTTGGCATGCCTCCTTTGTTCACCTGTTTAATTATGGATACACACTCTCGGTGAATGCGGTGGAAGAAAAATGATGCGAAGTTTATTGGTTCTTGAGAAGCTAAATCTATGGTGGAGTAGAAGGGACGAGATATTCCATAGGTGCGTTTCTGTAGATTGAGAATAGCTACTAAGAATTGGAGGGCTGATCTTTCTGGTTCCGATCGACACAGGATTGCATACTTGTTTGAGGAATACCTAGGAAATAGTTCTACCATTCGTGCGACTGGTAGACTCGGGCCATTTTCCCAACCTTGCGAAGGGAGTCTAAACGCTTCTGCAAAAGCTTGGAAGGTGATAAGTGTAAGGGATGGGAGGGAGGTGATCGGCCAACTCTGCTCGGTGGCACGTGTGTTGGCGATGGCGGAAATGATCTGGGCGAAGAATGGGTGGGACTCCACTGAATGCCAAGGCAGTTCAGTGAAGTTGGATAGCCCACGAATGCGCAGGAACTCTCCTACGTCGGCAGGGGTTCCATCACGGAAGGCGGCATAGTTAGCCAAAGCTTCCATGGCACACACAGAGACAGTAAGCACAAGCACGCAGAGCACAGGGTAAGCACACAGAGCACAAATCACACAAACACAATAGCAATTTTTGGCGAAACAAAAAAGGTTAAGTAGATGCGTTGTAGTGGAGAGCAATCAAGGATGACTAATCATCGTGCGGTGTTGAAATGATAATTCTTAACTTCGGTGTGCATGCGTGAGTAGCTGGCAAGGGCAGGGCGGCTGTGGACATAATCAGTTAACAAAACGCGGATATTTACAGACTTATTTTATTAAGCATGCCAAAAAAGAAAAGAAAATAAAGAAAAGAGAACGCCAAAAAAAACGCGGCTAAGTGAAACGTGTTAGTGTGGGTTAGATGTGTGTTGATACGGCCGCAGCTTCGAACCGTTGATGACTTTCGGAAGAGGAATTCCGGTCAACGTAGTCAACCGAAAAGTTGTTGGGTCCACTTGTTCAGAAATCCGGTAGGGACCAAACCATCGTAAGTTGAATTTGCCAGCAGAGCGATTTGACTTTGCATTGTAAAAGAGTACAAGTTGTCCCACCGAAAAAATTGGAGTCTTTAGATATCGATCATGTGTTCGAGCTTGTCTTAGCTCTACTTCCTGCATAGTCAAAAAAATGTGCCATCGATGCTCGTCTAATTCTCTGAGTGTATCCAACCAAAATGACAGTGATTCTTCAGGTAGCAGTTTTTGAGTGACTGCTACTCATAAACTTGGTATAACTATCTCCATCGCTGCTATTGCTTCTAATCCATAAGCTAGTTTGAAAGGGGTTAATCCTGTTGTTACCTTGTATGTAGTCCGATATGACCATAATATTGCAGGTAGCAGTTCATCCCATCTTTCCGGTGCTTCTAAAATGAGTTTTCGAAGCATATTCAACAGAGTTTTGTTTGTACTCTCAGCCAAACCATTTGCACGAGGATAATATGGTGAACTAAATTTATGTGTGACTTGAAACGAATGTGTGAGTACTTTCATTAGATTGTTGACAAAATGAGTGCCTTGATCTGTAACAAGTTCCAACGGTAAACCAAAACGTGGAAAGACATCCTTTAGTAGACACTTAGCTACCGCAACAGCTGTGGCAGATCATAAAGCTCAGGCTTCTGCCCATCTGGTAGCATAATCAGTACATGTCAAAATATAACGATTATTACTGAGGATTGCTGGTGGTGTAATAAGGCCAATGAAATCTAGACCCCACTTCTGAAAAGGCTCTAATGGCAAGGCAAGTTGTAGAGGAAAAAGATGACGTTGCAGGGGCTGTCCAGATCTCTGACAACTATCACATTGTTTGACAAACTGTGATACATCCCTGTACATAGTAGGCCACCAGAGACCACTTTGCAGAATTTTCCGGTGTGTTAAGTCTACAGCAAAATGGCCACCTGAAGGAATTGAGTGAGCCAAATTAATGACTGTGTTAACTTCATGTGGTGGAATACAACGAAGTAAAACTCCAGTGCGATCTATATAGTATAATTCCCCAGCAATCAACGGAAATCGGCGACTGAAAACTGAAATTTTCCTTCGTATTGCTGGAGAAGTCTGAGTAGGAAGGTATCCATCAGTGAGGAAGGTTAAGATCTGATCATAATATGTAGATGGCATAGGTGGGTCTGTAATTTCATCATTAGTTGGTTCAGAGACATAAATTGCTGGTGTTGTGTCATCTATACCGACCGGAGCTTCACCGGAATCTAAGCGAGACAGAAAATCTGCTAAGGCATGTGAACTGCCTGGCCGATGAATAACTTCGTAGTCAAACTCTTGTAATAGTAGAACCCATCGAGCTAATCGACCACCTAGATGCTGCTGCCGAACTAGATAGACAAGTGCAGCATGATCTACATGAAAAGTAAATCTACGGCCTAGCAAATAATGTCTGAATTTCTTGACAGAATATAGTAGACCTAGACATTCTCTCTCTGTTACAGAGTAATTCTTTTTAGCAGGGGCTAATCTTCGGCTTGCATAGTACACTGGTCTGAACCACTTATCGGTTTGTTGCATTAGAACGCTCCCTATTGCTATATCTGAAGCATCAACAAATACATGAAATGGGCGATCCTAGTCAGGAGGCTGTAAGATTGGAACCTGTGTTAGTAATCCCTTTAGAAGATCAAAAGCAATTTGACAGTCTGGGGTCCAGTCAAATTGTCGAGGGCTCTTGGTTATCAATCGGTTCAGTGGTATTGCCAAATGAGAAAGCCACCGCAAGTGCCGACCATGCCATCTTACTTGGCCCATGAAGCGCATTACTTCCTTAGGTGTGGTGGGTACAGGTGCTTGTAACACAGCTGTGATTTTATCTGGATCCACTTGTATGCCCTGTGCAGATACAATGTGACCAAGTAGCTTTCCACATGAAACTGCAAACACGGATTTGTTTGGGTTTAAACAGAGTCTGTATTCTCTGCACTTTTCAAAGCAGCACCGTAAATGGAATAGGTGTGCTATCATCTTACCAAAAATTGAAAAATCGTCAAGATATACTTGCATAAAAGAGGTAGGGTAAGGAGAAAATATTTCCTGCATACACCTTTGGAACGTACCTGGGGCATTCCTTAATCCAAACCACATAACAGTACATGCGAAAACACCCCAGTTGGTAATGAAGGCGGTCTTCGATATATCCTGTTCAGCCATTCTAACTTGATTATACCCACTGTACCCATCTAAGAATGAATACATTTCATGTCTTGCTACTCTATCAAGCATTGTGTCAAGAAAAGGGAGCGGAAATGGATCAGGCACTGTAGCTGCGTTCAGTTTCCGGTAATCTACACATATTCGTAACTGCTTATTCTTTTTAGGGACAATAACAATTGGTGAGATCCATTCAGCATGCTCTACTGGTACAATAAATCCAACTTTGAGTAGCCTATCAAGTTCTGCCTTTACCTGTGATGCATAGTTTGGATTCATCCGGTAGCTGGGTTGCTTAAGTGGTTTTGCTTCCGGCTTCAGCATGACCCTGTGTTGATAGATGCGCGGATCCAAACCCTTCATACTTTGTAATCCCATGCAAATACATCAAAAAATTCTCGAAGTAGTTGGATTAGATCTGCTTGAAATAATTCTGGTAAGCTCTCCTTTATCTTAACAGGTCGTGGATTTTCTTCATCACCTAAATTGTAAGTGGTCAGTTGATCTTCTGGAACATAAAATTGTCGAGGCTTCTCTGTATTCTCAGCTGGCTTAAAAAGTTGTTGTAGATCAGCGTCATCTATGGTAGCCTTATCTTCTTTCATATCTTTTTCTGTTATAGTCATCACCGTACAAACTGAAGGATTCCAATTATTTACAACAAATTGTAGATCAACAGTTCCTAGGGAGATCAAGTCAATGTTATTTTTCAGAAACTCTTCTTCTTCATCATCTGACAACCCATCTAGCATATGGACTGGTTCCGCAAAATACGGTCTAGCATGCAACTCGCAAGGTTGTATAGCATCTAATTTTACAACGTATTTACGATTATTATTTTTGAAAGTGAGTTCCTGTGCAGACCAATCTTGTATCACCTTAGCGTGCTTCAGCCAAGGTCGGCCGAAAAGGAGATTATAATCAAGGGTGGATTCTGGTAATTCTAGTATGACAAAGGTCATTTTAAAAGTTGTACCCTGTAAAGTTATTGGTACATTTTGTATAAGTCCTACGGGATGGACTCTTGACTGGTCGGCCATTCTGACAAAAAATTGAACTAGTTCGATTTCGGTCCACCCTAGCTTTTTACATAGTGCAGCAGTAGCAATGTTGACACCAGATCCTCCATCAATTAGTACCTGTGTGATTTTATGATTTTTATACCATACCGTAATTAAAGGAACTGAATGATTGACCGTAGAATCAGGTTCAGGTTGCATTGTTGCTGTTGCTGGAATACAAGAAGGCACAGGACTGAACTGCTGTTGGAATTGTTGTCGAACTCCCGGTACTAGTGCAAGTAATTGGCCCAGAGGAAGAGTGATGGATGCTTTAGATAAAATTTCCCAGGCCTTTTGTGATTGGGTTGTATTTTCTACAGATTCTGAAGATGATGCGCCTGTTGAAGATGATGTGCCTGCTGCTGAATTAGAATCCTGTTGTTGTGTTCCTTCCTTGGTTAACGGATTCTGGGTCACCGGAATAGGATATGGGAAGACTGGAGGTTTTGCGGTGGTCCATTGACTAGCTTTATCGTACATCCTTTGTTGTTCGCGCATGCCTGGTTCAAATATTTCTGCTGTTGGTTGTAGTTGTTTACCGGATCGGGTCTGAATTACTGCAGTGTGCATTTCTACTGGTGTGATTTGTACCATATTAGCCATTAGGTTTTGACGTTCTTTCTTCCTCTGATCATACTCAGCTGCATCCTTACAAAATCTTCTAATGTGACCAAATTCACCACAGAAATGACAGCGCGGTGGTGGCAAATTGGGATTTTTCGGTGCTGGTCCGGCCTGCCAACGGTTTGCATTGTAGTTATTATTTCTCTGTCCTCTGTAATTTTGATATCCTTGTTGCTGGTTGTTTCTCATTTGCGGAGGTACATAGTGATTGGCTGGCTGCCCTGGTTCCTGTATAATTGCATTGACAGTTGTTGTTCCCTACACTTCGGCGTTATATGCACAGTTTTCGGTTGTGTGTCCGGTAGTGTTACAGATAGCACAAAACAGCGGATTAAGTGCACAAGTGGCACTAGTATGGCCTGAATTCTTGCATGTAGTGCAGTACATCTGTCTGGTCGGGTCTTCGGTGATATTTCTATTTGCTTTTAACTACTCCAGATCTTCTGTAAATCCTCCAACCTTGTTTTCCAGCTGTAAAGCCATTGCAATCACTGCATCTAGCGTCATAGCCCCTACACAGCGTATGATCATAATCTGTTTAAGTTGTGGAGTCAAGCCATTGATGAACCATTGAGTAATAATGTCATCCGGTAGGTTGGCATGTGTTGGTGGTAACTGCCTCAAATGAGTCCTGAATAGCGTGGCGTATTCCTGTACTGTTTGATTTATCTTCTGTCTATTGTTTTGCAGGTAGTCAAAATTTTCGGCTGGATTCTTCTTTAGCCTGAATCTCTGCAAAAAGGCATCTCTTACTGCTTCATAAGTGCCAAAATGGTTAATATCATATTCTGTAAGCCATCTAGCTGCTTCGTTAACCAATGTCGATTGGAAAACAATAGCCTTATACGCCGCATCAGGTGGATGATTGAGCACTGCGTAACTTATCTCAAACGTGCGTACATGAGCATCCGGGTCATCTCCTGGGAATCCACCAAATTTGGTGTACGTTACTCCGGTTGGAGTTGGCCTTGGTGGGCATAGTTGTTGTTGTTGCTATTGTTGTTGTTGTTGCCCGTTCATGGCTCTAGTGGTTGTATTGTGTCGATCTTCTGTATCCCGGGGCTCAATATCTGAACTATTGGAGTCTGTATCGTCGGCCTGTGCACTTTCCGGTTCAATAATCTTGTTCAGTATGTTTCGAATCTCGGTTTTGAACAGGCTACCTTCCTTCTTGATGTCGAATGTAGGGAAACTTACTCCCAATAGCGGTGACTGGGCTGAAGATTCACCGAGAAATGGTAAACCGTCGCCAGAAAACTGCGATCTTTCAGCAACTGTTATCGAAATATCACCAGAATGTGTCGAATCTTTGCCAAAACAAGGTGTTTTTTCTCCTTCACTAATTTCCTTGGCTAGAGTGTTTCTAGTCGTAAGCAGATTTGAATCTTTATCCAATGTTGTTAAACTAAATTCAGGCTGCATCCTGGTAGATTCTGGAGTTACTATATCTTCGGCCGACTATGCCGAAATAGTACCGGAATTTACCAGAGGCGTAGCACATTCCACCGGAATATGACCGGAATCACTACTAACGTTCTTTACTTTCTTGACAACTGAGTTAGACCTAGTTGTACTTCTACCTCCCGGAGTCGTTTTTAGCAAATTAAGTACCCCAGGCTGGCGGTTCTTTGGATACGTTTCACCGGATCGAGTAACCGGCATGTATCATCTTTTGTACTAATCGCGTACTGTTACTGGTCGATTAAAAATTTACAGTCACGTTTCCACAACAAGTTTGCAACAATCTGATCTGTTGCCACCGCCCCATGGCCGGCGCCAGTGTTAAACGCTATTTATTCTTCTAACTGTTAGAAGTGCGTTTAAGCAATTCTTGGGTTCTTGGGAGTGGAAGGGGTCTGTTAGACAGAGGCCCTGTACTTAGTTCCCAAACTCACTGCTCACACCCAGCAATATACTAATGCTGAGAGCTCTATCAAAAATCTGTTGTACTTAGACATTACCGTTCACAGTCTTAGCTCAACCACGTGTACCGAATACGCTAAGATGCTATGTTGCATCTACACATAAACTTATTGAACATATCAGAACAAGATTATTCGTTTAACCTTCACAGAATGGATACCACACTCCGTCCAATATCCGCAGACACAGAAAATCCCAGTGTTCAGATACACCGTACTGAAGATTCAGTACGCAATCCAGGGAATCCTTACTGTAGCTTAAACTTTGTCGTATGGGACCTGAACCTAGATACTACAGACAACTTAAGATAACACGGATACCAGAAGAGTTACCACGTCTGCACAAACTTCGCCACATAATTGTAGAACATTTCACGAAAAGAAACAGCTTGATGCGCGAACTAGTCTTAGACTCACAACCACAATGAATACCATCAGACAACCGATAAGCCGAAACACAGATACACACAGAACACTCAGAAAGTCGCCAAGATACTCTGGATTACTCGACTCAATACACACAGAAATGCTACAGACCAATCACTCAGACAGACAGTCTGGTGATCTCTTGAACGTCTATGAAGTTAACAAAGAGAAACAGATATCGACGGCAGACAAGACAAGAGACGAACATGAAACTCAAAATACTAGAGATTAAGCAAACAGACACTACATTAACGACCCGCTCAGTCACCCAGACAGACAGTCTGGTGATCCATCACGGAACCCGTCACTGGCGCGCCTTTCTTTGATTTATATAACTTTTTTACAAACTGTTTGTAACAGCTTTTCACTCATGCGAACAAGATTCAGTTACACATTCCCAATCCGGTGGCCGCTAACATACCAAAGAAAAACAAGCAGTTACGGATTTTTGAGGACTGCCAAAAGTTGAATGCAGCTATGATCCCAAATCCCTTTCCGTTGTCATTCGTGGATAGTATGTTAGATGAAGTTGCAGGTAGAGAGGTGTACTCATTCCTCGATGGCTTTAGCGGTTACAATCAAGTTGCATGGTTGATGAGGATATATCAAATATAGCATTTATTACCAATTGGGGAGTGTTTGCATGCATAGTTATGTGGTTAAGATTGTAGAATGGATGAGTACATTCCAACGATGCATGCAATAGATATTTTCCCCATACCTTACCTCCTTCATGCATATATTTTTGGATGATTTTTTTGTTTCTGGCCAAATGGTTATGCACTTGGAGCATTTGAGAGCATGTTTTGATGTGTGTCAGAAGGCACACCTCTATCTAAACCCTAATAAATTAGCATTTGTGGTCAAGTGCATTAAACCACTTGGACATATCATTTCACGAGATGGATTGCTATTGATCTCGATAAAATAAAGGTTATTCTGGAGACCCCAACACCCTAGAATTTGAAAGAAGTATAGTGGTTCTTAGGTCAAGTACAGTGGCATGGGTGACATCTTTGAGGGTTGGCTCATATTGAAATACCTCTTAACAAGTTAGCACATGTTCGACCAACTGAATTCTAGTGGACAGAGGAAGCTCAATTAGCTTTTGAACGATTACGAAAGATGCTCGCCACAGTGCCTATTGTAAAAGCTCCAGAGTGGAAGGAACCATTCCATGTGTTTGTAGATGCATCAGACAAAGCAATTGGAAGTGTTCTTATGCAAAAAGAGGGACATAATTGGTTTTGACCAGTCTATTATGCCAGATGATGATTAACTTCTATGGAACATAATTATTGAACTACCAAACACAAGTGTCTGTGTTTAATTTACTCAATCAAGAAATTTTGGCACTATTTACTAGGTAAGTTCTTCACTTTTCATGTGGACCACAGTGCACTCCTTTATTCGATAAAGCAACAAAATCTAGTGGGGTGCATACTAGCCAGATGGGTTTTGTTACTCCAAGAGTTTGAATATGACATTGTACATCGACCAAGAGCAAGTCATGCAATTGGTAACCTTTTGTCGCCCATTGAGCATGGGGAACCACTAGCAGGAGTAGATGATAATCTTCTGGATGTGGAGATTTTTGCTATCATGCAAATTGAAGACACTACATAGACCTTTCCGACTTGGTATGAAGAAATGCTCATCTTCTTGGAAAAAGGGGTAGCACCTTCACACTTGCGACTAGTATCACGAAAAAAGCTTGGACTTTGGAGCCATCAGTTTATCATCATCATGGGAAAACTTTATCACAAGGACCCAATAGGCATATGGCTGTAATGTGTGCCCCCACATGAAGTGGTGACGGTCATTCAAAAAGCCCATGTGGGTAAAAAAGAAGCCATTTTAATCATTTAATCATAGTGCAGAAAATCCAGTAGGCAAGCCTCTAGTGGCCAATCATGTATGTGGATGTCCAGAACGCAATAAGAAATTGTGACCCCTATCAGCACACAGTTGAACCATGGGACAGTCACCACTTTTTGTTGTAGCCAATCCTATTGGTGGAACCATTCCAAAAGTGGGGTCTGGAATTCATTGGGCCTATTAAACCACTTGTGGTTAGAACTTGAGCCCTCTACATTCTAATATGTACCGACTATTGGACTTGATGGGCTGAGGCCTGGGCTACCAAAAATGCTATAGCATGGATAATTGCAAAGAAACTTCAAAATGAAATCTTTCCATGTTTCAGTTTACCTCTCGAATTAGTGTCCGATAGGGGCACACATTTTTTGAATCAGCTAAGTACGAAGATCATTGTCGAGTACCAAATCAAGCATACATTTAGTTCCCCTTACTATCCACAAGCCAATGGATTAGTAGAGCAGCAATAAAGTTCTTCTACACATGTTGCAAAAAATGTTGCTTGATTATATGGATCAATGGGAGATCATCGTACCTACGGTGCTTTGGGATACTGTACTTCATACAAAGTTTCCATGGAAAGTACTCCGTTAAAACTTTTGTATGGTTAAGAGGCTATCCTACCACTCAAATTTGATGTTCCCAGTCTCCGAATTATGACACAAAAATGTCTAGTATTGAAAGACTCTTTCGCATTGTTGATATATTTAGGTAGTGATGTGTATGAACACAGTGGACCGCCGGGGCACTTTTTTCCCTCAGCTTGTATATATGCCTATTGCCCTAATGGGCTATTTATCTTTGTACATTCTCTAGTAATACATTCAGTATTGTGTGTTGTGCTCCAAGCTTCTTCTTCTTCCTTGTGTTGGTCGCGTGCTTCCGCAGACGTCTAACTCCAACAATTGGTATCAGAGTAGTTCGTTGCTTCATCTAGGGTGCCGTCGACACTCCTCCAGTTGCAGTCTCAGAATCCCACAAACTTTGGTGAGCATACTCAACGTGCTTTCGAGATCAAAATTGCTTCACTCTATGGTGCCGAAATCGCGATCTGAGCCCGTTTTGGCCTCCGAAAGCACTATAAAGCGCTTGTGCAAGCTATTTTTTCTTTTTGTGCCAAAGGTATGTACTAGTTTCTGTTCGCTCCTATAAGGGTCTCGAAGTCTGCTATAGGTCTAGTGGAATTCATCTGGGCAGTTTTGTTCAACTTTTTGAGATACAGTCAATTTTCTGCATCAAGGTATTTTAGTCATCGGCCATGACTGAAAGCAGTGATGTATTCCGTATCTTGGTTGTTGAGGATAAGTTTGATGGTACGAACTACCCGTTATGGGCTTATATGATGCGACATGTGTTGGTTGCAAAAGGACTATGGAACATTGTGCAGGGTGTCGAAAAACGTCCTATCACACCTGCAACTGTTACAACTGCATGTACTGAAGCTCATGCAGAAGGTGTCGAAGATGATGATATCCTGCATATTCTTGTTCGTGTTGTAGTTTCTGCTGCACCTACTGCAGAGCAGATTCACTAGGATGGCCGAGATGCCCAGGCACATGCATTGATAGCTTTGTCTGTCAAACGTGCCATTATTCCTCACATTCGCTCTTGTAGAACAGCTAAAGATGCTTGGGATACACTTACCACATTGTACCAAGCTAGGAATGAGGCTCATGTTGCTTACCTCCGAAAACAATTGGAGAGTGAGCACATGAATGAAGATGATTCTATGTACAGTTTCCTAACGAAGATCAAAGACTTGAAGGAACAGTTGATTTCTACTGATGAGATTATACCAGATAGCTCACTTGTGCAGACCGTTTTGAATGGTCTTCCTGATTCATATCAGAGTTTTGCTTGTACTCTTCGGTTGATGATGAAAGGCAATCCAAATGCCTTATCATTTGAGGAGTTAGTCTCTGTTCTATTGCAGAAAGATCGGTCCAAGCAGAACAGGTCCATTATGTGAGTTGCATATCAAGCTTTCCTGGCTAGTCAGAAGGGCAAAGGAAAATTGAGCTCGTCAACTAGTAAGCAAAAATCTACTAATTCTGCATATTCGAAGAAGGAAGATAAAGATGAGAAGAAATAAAAAAAGCAAAATTGTTTTGTAAGTACTATAAAGGGAATGATCATATCATAAAGAACTGTCCAAAACTGGCTGCTAAAGAGGCAAAGAATAAGAGTCTGGAATTGTTTTTGGTTGTTTGGCATATGCATTAGTGCCTGAACAACATCACAGAAAATTGGATGATAAAGTAGTAAAATGTATTTTGTTGGGTATAGTTCTGAGAGTAAAGGCTATCGTCTGTATCATCCACAGACTAAACGCATTCTGGTTAGCCGTGATGTTGTTTTTGTGGAAGATGCTATTCATCCATTGCTCTCATGTACTAAGGAGACATCTGTTAGCTCCAAAGACATGTATGATACTTTCCTGCCTCTTTTTACAAGTGGATAGTCTAGTGCTGGTCCTAATGAGGCAACTTCTCAGTCTTTGCAGGTTTCATGTGATGATGCAGATAATTCAATTTCTGATGCAGATGTACATGATGCACTTATTGATGAGAGAGCTGATATTGAACAGGCAAGAACTATGCCAAAATGGCTGGTACATACCTTGCGTGATAGCAAATTAGATGCACCTCTGTCATATCATACTTGTTTAGGCTCTCATAGTGCCTCTTTTGCATCACATTGCTATGCTATGGCTGCATCTAGTCTCTGTGATGAGAATGAGCCTGTTTCGTTTGATGAAGCACAAAATTCAAAAAATTGGATGGCTGCTATGCAATCTGAATATGATGATATAATGAAGAATGGTACTTGGCCTTTATGTCATTTGCCTCCTGGCAAGAATGCCATTGGCACTAAGTGGGTATACAAGCTGAAGTGTAAACTGGATGGTACAGTTGACAGGTATAAGGCTAGAGGTGTTGCAAAGGGTTATGCACAGGAAAGAGGCATTGATTTTGATGAGACCTTTGCACCTACATGCCGCATGACTACTATTCAGAGCACATGTGCACTTGCAGCTCATCATGGTTGGAATGTACATCAGTTGGACATTAAAACAACATTTCTGAATGGTGACTTGCATGAAGAAGTGTATGTTTTTTATCCCCATGGCTTTGTGCAGAAAGGGCATGAAAACGAGGTGTGCAGATTAAACAAGGCATTATATGGTTTAAAGAAAGCACCACGTGCTTGGTATGAGAAGATACATGCCTATCTGATTGCACATGGTTTTGAGAACAGTCCAACTGAAAGCACCTTATATGTTAAGTGTGCTAATGATGTGCTTCTGATCATTGTTGTCTATGTTAATGGCATGCTGCTCACTGGTCCTATTGAGAAGCATATTGCTGATTTTTAGGCTAATTTGCATGCCTCATTTGAGATGTCTGATTTGGGGCATTTGCATCACTATTTGGGCATTGAGTTTATGAAAGTTGATGGTGGAATGGATTTGTGTCAAACGAAATATATTGACACATTATTGCAGCGTTTTGGCCTTGAAGATTTTAAGCCTATTGCCACTCCTATGGAGACAAGTTTACGATTGAGTCTTCATGATGTTGGAGATTCATTTGATGTTGTCCTCTATCAACAAGCTGTTGGATGCTTGATTTACTTATGCATTACTCGACCAGATATTCAGTTTGTTGTCTCACAGATGAGCAGGTTTATGCATTGCCCAGGAGTCAAGCATTGGCAGGCAGTTAAGCGCATCTTTCGCTATTTGAGTGGTACTCGGCTACTTGGGTTGTTTAATCCCAAGGGGGGATCACTACTGCTAGATTTGCATGCTTTTTTTTACTCTGATTGGGCTAGTTGCTATGACACTCGTGTGTCCACTAGTGGCTTTTGCTTCATGCTTGGTAGCTCATGTATATCTTGGTTGAGCAAGAAGCAGCCTACTATGGCCACTTCCAATTGTGAGGCTGAGTATAGGGCAGCTTTCACAGTGACTGTTGAGTGTGTGTGGCTCAGATGCCTTATGGCTGATTTGGGTGTTGGTCAGACTTCTGCCACCACCATCTTCACTGACAGTCAGAGCACATTGGCAGTTGTAAGGAACCATGTGTTCCATGCTCACACTAAGCACATTGAGGTGCATTATCACTATGTCAGGGAGAGGTTCCCTGCTGGGGAGATCAACTTGGCATATGTGCCCATGCAGGAGAACATTGCAGACCTTTTCACAAAGGTTCTGCCTAGGGAGAAGTTTGAAGCTTTCTACAAAGCTTTGGGCTTACTTCATTTTGTGGAGTGATTTCCACATAGCTTGGCACTTTCTTATACATGAGTGCCAGCTCCTTGTTCACTGCATCACTCCGAGGGGGGATTTGTTGATATATTTAGGTAGTGATGTGTGTGAACACACTAGGACCACCGGGGCACTTTTTTCCCTCTTTAGGAGGTTTTTTTCCCTCTCTAGGAGGTTTTTTTCCCCCCGCTTGCATATACGCATATTGCCCTAATGGGCTACTTATCTTTGTACATTCTCTAGTAATACATTCAATATTGTGTGTTGTGCTCCAAGCTTCTTCTTCTTCCTTGTGATGTTCGTGTGCTTCCGTAGACGTCTAACTCCAACACACATATCAGATGGATAAGTTGTGCCAACAAAAGAAAAAAATTCAAGAAATTCCTCCAACGTGCAAAGTGGTGGAATAACTACTCGCCATGCAAATTGTACAAATAATTAATGATGGAAGTGGAAGTATTGTTTCAAATTTGATTCTCTGATTCTCATTTTGAGGTACATGATAAGTGTAGATACTATCTAGGAAATCATGATACAAACCCCATGCTCTCAACTCAGAAAGGCAAGTAATAAAAAGTTGAGGACAATACCCAACCCGGCTTGTTTGGCAAATGAATAAACAAAGCAATTAGCAATTCAGCATTCTTGAGCAGTCAGTAAATGAAACAGAGAAGCAACTATGGTGGTTACTTACTTAGATGCCCATCTGCTCAACATACCAGATAGTCTTTCTCAATAGCAGGCAGATTAGTTCAAGTTTCATGGCTTACCAAAGTGCACGTTAATCGATTGGAGGAGCATTCATCCTCATCCTCTTGCAAAAGATATAGTGAATGAAATTGCATGGCAGATAGACGGGAATGATCTGAATGTCCTGGAGATATCTCTGAGAATTTGACAAGGGGAGCCTTTCCAATTATCTGGGATGCTGATAGTAGAGCAGCTCCATGTTGCTAACATAGGAATTACTACAAGAACAAAGACAGTAGACACTATGGAAATAGCCTATCTTTTAGGAAAGCCATGCTCAGGGGAGTACAAGTTCTCCCAACTTTCGGAGAATAACTCGATCAATCTTGGATTGCTGATGATGATGCTAAGTAACATACAAGAAAAACATAACGGAGTTTCACAGTAGTTATTTGCTTTAATGAAGGAATCTACCAAAATGCAAGTAAATTGGGTAGAGACCATTGTTCAAAAACCAAAAAAAGAAGTCTGGAGATTGTCTAGAAGGACCAACAAATCCGTAAATGTAACCTTGGACTCCAAAACTGGAGTATTACTTACATTACTTTTCTCTAACACTGTGACATTCTTGTCTTGCAAGCGTAATATTGTAATTGGTCAAGTATTTTTGCAACTATTGAAGAAGGACCGCGGAATGAAAGAATGTTGAGGGTACTTCATAGAACCAGAATACCAGTGTCAAGGATGAAGACGAACAAGCCAGAAGGCAAAAAATGGAGGAGAACCAAAGGAAGCAGGAGGCAAACCAGAAAGGAGCAAAGGAAGAGGCAACAAGAAAGAATCAAGAAGAAGAAGAAACCTGGAAAAAATTAGAAGAAGAAGAGGAACTCAGGAGATGAACAGAGGAAGAAACAAAAAAGAAAGCAGAAGCCAAAGTCGAGAAGCTCCAAAAACAGAGGGAGAAAACTGAGCATAATGTGGAGAATGCAAGGAAGGTTCCACCACTTCCTGCATTTACTTCATGCAATTTACATGATAAATGGAAGCAATTGGATGGACCATTGAAATACCGAGTCATCAGGTGCAGTGATTGCATTTATCTTTGGATGTTTCCCAATGAACCAGCAAGATCGGAATTTCTTGGAGATTTAGCCAGAGGGATACATTGGAATGTAGTTGAGATGGAGGAGTTGCAAAAGTGTTATGTGGTCACTTAACAAAAAGAAGAGCGCGTAGCAGAAATAGCATACATGAATGTGGAAATTAGCCAACAATTGAAGAAAAGGTGAAGGAGGTTTCATGACTTCAAGTGAAGATCGCACAGAAACAAACATCTATGGAGAACTTAAAAACCAACAAGGAATCAGTAGCCATACTTCAGAAAGAAGAACATGAAGTATAGAGGTTAAAGAAGAAAGTGAATAACTAGATTGATGGAATAAAAACGTAGGGATTAGTTATTGTTGTAGCTAAAGAAAAGCTGGCAATGCGGAACTCCGAGTTT